>JABUQX010037971.1:0-7500 GCA_015478945.1 Trachelipus rathkii
AGATTGAAACCAGAGATTAAAATTTGTCCCAAAATTAAAACCCTGTCAAAATAAATAATAACGTAGATTACTACACTTGATCACACTTTATCTTTATTTATAAGTATACACACAACATCACTAACTATATATAATATATATATATAAATATACTTTATACTATTATTGAAACTCACATCTCATGTTACCGTAATCACAAAGGGGTTTATTTATCAATTCTAAATAGGCTATGAGTTCAACAAATAGTAAACTAGTAATAACAATAATATAGGTTAGTTACTTATATATAACTTAACCATTCCCAACAAATATTAATATTTTATCAATAATGATAAGAGATTAGCTGTAATATATCATACTCACTCACACTGGAAAATCGTAATAATTCTAATTTCCAAGGCCTTCAAAATCTTCGAAGTAAATGTAATGAATGGTTTTATTATGTTATAATTTTAGCTCTATAATATATTTATTATAAAAATTGTTATATATACAGGAAACACATATTCTACATTACCAAAAGAATATAGTGACATTAATGATTATACTTAATATCATTATAATATAATTCATCTAATAAACTAAATAAAGAAAAAATAAATTAAATATAATATATATAATAAATTAATAAATTATTTATTAATAATATTTTACTTAGATAGTTTTTAGGAGAATAACTATATATAATAACAAATTAAAACATATAATATATTTATATAATATCCAATCTATCGTCAGCGCAATAGTAAAATCATATCAACTTAATATCAGATTTGCAAGTAAGCTTTGTATTTCAATTACGTCAATTATATATATATATATGAGCACTAACTAGTACTATACTATAAATTATAACTATATCACTTTATAATATATATATAATATATATATATATATATATATATATATATATATATAATTATATTAATTAATAATTATTATATATATATACATAATATATATATTTAATATATAATATAATAAATATATATAGATAGATATATATATAATCTTTATATATATATATATAATATATTATATATAATATATAATAAAAAATATAATATTATTAATAATATATATATAGTATATATTAATATAATTATATTAGATATATATATAATATATAATTAATATACTATATATTATATATTATATAATATATATTGTGATTTATATATATATAATACTATAATATTTATATAAAATTATTTAATAATTATATATTATAATATTAATATAAATATATATATATATAACATTATATATATATAATATAATATAATTATATATATTATATAATAATATTATTATATATATTAAATATATATTATATATATAATTTAAATTCAGAATATAATTAATAATTAATAGTATATTATTGTATCACACAATATTATTATAATATATATATATATATTAATATATATAATAGATATATTATATAATATATATATAATATATATAATATATATATAAATATATTAATAATTATCTAGATATATATAGTAAGATATATCATGTGTCTACCTAACAAATAACTTGTTTATCACTGACCTAGACCTTACATGCACACATACAAGTAAGCCACTAAAACCTTAATATAATTATAGTAAGACCCAAGTAACGTACCCTAACCTAAATGAGTTATGGATAACCCACAAAGTACGAACACTAAGAAATCAATAATATGAGATTATGAAAGGGCTAAACTAGGCCACAACCTAATAGCTTTTAGGTGGGATTTTAGGAGAATCCCAGTACGAGGAAGTAATATCACTGTAACCTATGCAATTAAATTGATGGTCTCCTGATTTAACTCACTTTACATTTAAGTATACATCGATCGCGTCGAAAGAGAAAAACGTGTTCATTTTATACAATAATACACGTGAGCTCTCTTGCAAAATTTATATTGTTTTAACTTGTTTATTCGTCGGTATTACGCTCTAAGCTAAATTCCGGCTTGAGATCTTTTTGGCTCACGATCATCTCTCTTGAGAGGGAAACCAAATAAGTGTACCATCTAAAGTACAATGACTTCTTTCCTTAGCACAAATAATCGTAGACCTCCAGGTTAAAACAGAATAATCCATGAATGTCAAAGTCCTAATATATTGGATATCAAATCTATTATTTTAATCAGAACAAAAAAATAGTTAAACACTTTCAAGAATCTTTAATAACTTCATACAATAGTGATGGCATGTAAAACCCAATCGACACCATAACACTTCTTCCATACTAAAATTAACGAAAGGGTGATTAATACTAAATTCTAATAAAGGATGCTCAGATAGTAAAAGAGGATTGACTTGGGCACATATCATCCTCTATGTAAGAATTCATTTTAAGTAGTTAGTACTAATTCCAATATGGCTTCTTATGTAACAGTTGATATAAATTTTGCGGTATTGTGGGTAGTATGGTTTTGACCGATTTTCGATATATCGAAGATGTAATAAGGTGCTTGAAACTCCAATGCTAAAAAATAAAAGGTACTTCGGTCCAGAGCTTATTAACCATATATATATATATATATATATATATATATATATATATATATATAATATATATATATATATCTTATATATATATATATATAATATATATGATATATATATCAGCTAACTTAACTTAACCTAACCTCTTACCTAACTTCATTCACCCCTAGAACATCTATTTATGTATCATAGAGGCTAGCGAAATTTTTTTTATCCGACCTCCGTTCCGTGTAGCCGTTAAGTAACTTTGCCCATATAATATATATAGTATATATATTATATATATATATGATATATATATATATATTATATATATATAATATATATATATATAATATAATATATATATATATATGCGCATAGCCCTTCCAGCTTGTGCAAAATAAGTGAAACAACCCAACTTATACAGTTATTCGCTTGCTCACTTATACTGACAGCGCAGCTGCCAAGTTTGCTCGAACTCTTCGCCCCTCCCCCTTTTTGGCGTTTGCTTACTTTGCTATTTAACTCAGCCATGTGTAGATTTGATCACGTTCGTGCTCGCTCTGTAGTTCCCTTTTCTGCTAAGGTCTCGTCTTAAATTTTAAATTAATTGCAATGGTTTTAGGTTTTACATCATATTTTATTATTTATTGAGGCACTTCTCCTTTAAAAGGTAGTTACAAAAAATGTCATAATATCGACAATCGCAGAAATCTGCTCGTGCAGCCCAGCAGTGTCACGTGTTAGCTAAAACCCCAAAAGAAAGATCGTAAAAGTTTCCATAAGTTGCTTTTTTTTATCATGTTAATTTTTATGTTAATTTTTTTTTTTTTTTATATATATATATTTTTTTTGGCTTTAAACGAAAGAAGGAAAAAAGGGGGTGTCATGTCCCCCCGTCGGTCCCCCCCTGAGGCCGAAAGAAACCTGACTCTTTTAAAATCTTTTTTTATTTAATCTTGGTATTTCTTTAGTAAAAAAAAAAAAAAAAAACTCATTGGCAACCTTGTCGCACTTTTGCCTTGAAATAATCGAAAAAAATCGATTACATTGTTCGTTCGATATATATCGGTTAACTACCCTTTAAAGGAGAAGCTCCTTTATTGATATTGAATTGATTGATAAATATCACTATTTTAGAAGCTTTTTTTGTAATCAATTTCAATTTTTAAAGAAAAGTTGTATACTAACGTTGTTTCTAGTTAGTTACTTAATTTATTTTACTAACAATTTTTAAACTTTTGTTACTTTGTGCATGTATTTTTGTTTGGTATGGTAGTTTCGGTATGTTCCCGAGTACCCTTCAGAGGCTCCTCCAAATTACACACTGACTGCACCTTGGTTGAAAGACAGTAAGATTAAAGATATCAGTAAAGAACTTAGTAATATTTTTTCGTAAGTAGCTTACTAACATTTTGAATTACAAATTGTTAAATGTGTTGAAAAATTCATATTACTTTCATTTGACATGGAGCTTTAAATATTTATTTCTTAAAAAATATAATACTGTAATTAAAGAACTTACAATTAAGTCAATAGTAAATTGTTTACTAGCTTTCTTTTTTATGGCACTAGTTACAAATGTCTAATAAATAGGTTTTTTTTTTAGAAAATAAGATTACTATCATTACCGTAAGTGCTTTGTCCCTTTCTTTATTAGTCATTGATTTTGTTAGAAAAGGAAAAATAAATAATTGTAAACCTTTTACAGCGAAAATTTCGGCCAGTGCATCATGTGTAAGTGGATTGGCAAAATTGAAGAAACGTTGAGGAATGAAATCGAACAAATGAAGAGAAACCCTCAGACATTTGAGGAATCTCATCCAGTAAGTAATTTTTGCTTTTTGGTAAATTATTAGATAGTTAATAATAGATTCCTGATGGAACAAATTGCTTTTTTTTTTTTCAGGAAAGTCCTTTTGAAATTTCAAATTACAATGTAAATATTGGGAATCCAGAACGAAATTAATTAACGCTCTCTCATTTGAAATGGTTGAGTTTCTTTCAGTTAAAAAAACATTATTACCAATCTCTCCATAGTAACTCAAGAAACCCAATTTTTGAGTTGTCTTTATTGGAGCGAATAAGCGATATATATATAAGTTAAATTTGTGTTGTACCTTGAGAATATATAAGGATCATCATTTCCCTGGTGTAATGTAATTTTATCGAGAAAAGCGTTGAACTAAGTATGAAGTTTCAATTTTTGAAAATATCAACTTTTCTTAATAATATTTTAAATATACTTTATTGTATTTAAACATTTTGAATTCTTCCTACTTCATACTTTAAAAGAATTTGCTTAAATCCACGTTAAAGAGTATTGGAACCTAAATGTTCGCTTCTTTTTAATATGAATTAGTTGTTTCTCTTCATTTTCATTACCATATAACTTTATTAACGTCAACTTTTTACTTGGACTTGGTCAACAATTAAGATTTTAAATTAGTAAAACTTTAAGTTAGTAAAATTTTAGGTTTCTCGAATCTCGCCATTAAGCCCTTCACCCAATATAGAATATTTAGAATTTGATTTAGTGGATCTGCTAAAAACTTAATAGAAGCAATCCTTCAAAATAGTGGTATCAGCTCAAGTCAGTAATCTTGTGGGGAAGCTAACATGACCTTGGGTCTGATGCAATATGCAAAAATTGTCTATAGTTAGGTCATAAGACGTAACCACTAATGCACAATTCATAGTTTAAATATAAAAATGTAACTGCTAGTATAAAGTTGTTTTGTATTATTAGGTTGTTCGTCAAGAAACTAAAGTTGATGAAAACGAAAAATCGGTACCAGAAATCTACGTTGGAAAAGCTATTTGGGACAGAGGCAGCTGTTTTACTCCTTACCTCGCTCCTGTAACCTCGGAAAAAGAATAAAATGTGCAAGTGTCCTTTGATAAAGAGATTTTTCTACGTTTCATTCTCTTATTTTTTTTTATAAATGTAAAAGAACCGTATGCCATCATATATAAAATTGTTTTCATTTTAAGCTTCATCTTAACATTGGTATTTTTCGTTCTCTCTTTCATGGTAAATGTTAATTTATTTTATCAGAGCTGCTATTGAAAAGATTGAAGATCGTCGCAAAGTTGCAGTAGCGTGGAGAAATACCTATGCCTATAGATACGATGGAGAAGGTGGAAAAGTTGTTGAAATTGGCGAAGATGGAGGGGAACCGAAGGCTGGTGGCAATCTTTTGAAAAGGTTAATCGTAAGTTGAAGAATTGTTTTATTTTGATAGATAATAGGTGCTATTTATCTTGCATTTTAGAAGATTAAGATTTCTGTGCTTGCTTTCGTTGATCCTGTTTTTTTAAACAGATTGTGTAGACGCTTTTGGAAATGTAAGTTTGTTAACTTCTTTTTATGAAAAGTCGTTTGTGAAAGATTCTGTAATCTTGTAGAAGAGACATTAGTCAATAGTGAATAACTCCAATATAGATTTAAAAAAAATATATATATCAGATTCACATATAATTTAGAACATTTGGGTAACGTTACAAATTGACGTATGCTCATTTCACATACACTGTATACCTAATAAATAGTGATCATATGTTCATTTCACTCAGATACGTTGTATACCTAATAAATACTCTTGCCGTTATAATAATAAATTATTTTATTGAGGTCGCATTTAATTGTTTGTTACGGAAATTATAAATTATTGAAACTAATAAATAACGCCTTTATCAGAGTTCTATTCTAAAATCTCTTGATATTTATTTTATATTGATAAAACACCCCTAAAGCATTTCACCCTGCTGGGATTCGAACCTGGACCCTAGCAGATGTGCGTGCAAGTGTTTGACCACCAGACCACGATGAAACTAAAAATAGGAAACCCGCTACTTTTTCCTCTTGAAAGGCAATCTAAGGCCTTCCCGGAGTGAGGCATTGTTAGACTCTACTCCGGCAGAACTCCCCGTTGTTCACACTATGGCCTGGGGCCAAACAGGGTACCGCGCAAGGTGAAAATACTCAGGAACCCGGGGCCAAGATGTACAGAAAATAAATTGCAATAAACGCAATATAATTTCGAAACACCCCTTTCAGTTCATAGTTTTAGAAAAGTGGCGGGTTTAATTTTAGTTCATCGTGGCCTGGTGGTCAAACAATTGCACGCACATCTGCTAGGGTCCAGGTTCGAAATCCCAGCAGGGTGAAATGCTTTAGGGGTGTTTTATCAAAACAAAATTATATTGCGTTTATTGCAATTTATTTTCTGTTGATATTTATTTATATAAAGGATGTATAAAATACAAGATTTCGTCAAAGTTATGATTTTGCCGCAGTCAAAGCTTTGGCTTTTCTTTCATATATTAAATTAGTAGTTGATAGTTTGATAATCAATAGACTCCGCTTTTAATTTCTTAAGATTTCCTAACTTTCAATCTTTAATATTTGCTATATATACAGTGTTGGAAATATTTTATATTTATTTCCAACCAAATATTTATTCGCTACATTCATTCCCTTTTATATTAATAATACAGTAGAGCAGTGGTTCCCAAAATGTGTGACGCGGCACCCTGGGGCACCGTAGCTTCTCCACAGAGATTCCGCGAAACATTAGAAAAATGTCATAATTTTATTTCCGTTTTCAATAATCTAATAAAAATAACTGATTTTTAAAAGAAAAATAATTAGAACTTGACATAGGGTGACTTCATTAAACCTGAATTAAGCAAGGTTGTTGCAAATAGGAAAAGTTTGGGAACCACTGTAGTAGAGTACATTTTCATTTGTATTTATCATTCATGGTCGTCTTCACGGTCATCAATAAAATATCTTTATGATTGGTTATTACCGCCAGTTCCTATTCATGTTATTAACTAGGTAATGCATAATGCTAAATTCACATCGACAGCTTGAAAATTCTAACATGTTTAATTCATCCAGCTTGTACTTACTTATAATTTTGTAATTTATTTCCTTTTATTCTTACTACATTTTATTGTAAATATAATGTGTTATTAAAAGTTTAAAACCACATCCTTTATTTAATTA
>JABUQX010037971.1:10000-12500 GCA_015478945.1 Trachelipus rathkii
CTAAAAAACTTTCCAAAAAACTCATAATATTTTGCCCCACAACAACCACATTCTCAGCTTTGACGTTACCTCTCTTTTCACGTCAGCACCTGTCCATTTCACCATCTCTTTACTAGAAAGATCCTTTAACGAAAACACTACAACCCAGATTACCCTTTCCCTTTCCCTCAAAACAACTAATTTTTACTCACCCTTACACATTTTTCATTTTAACACACTTTCCTACAACAAAATCTGGATCTAATAAGCATGGGATCCTCCTTTTCCCCCATACTTAGCAACATATTCATAGGAACTTATTGAACACTTTTTTCATACTTAACACACCCTCTTCTCTCCAACACTACCTGGCTTCGCTATGTCGATGATATTTTTATCTCCATCCCTTAAACACCAACCAATCTCATACTTGACTAACATCAACTTCATCCACACCTAATATTAAATTTCACAATGGAACTATCTAACACCCACAGTCTACCCACCTTTCCTAGATTACCCCTCCTCTATTGGCCATAATAGTCTACCCTACTCTTTGGCGTTTACCGCAAACCTAACTTTCACCCTTCTTAACATACATTGGTACTCCACACACTCTCAACACATTAAATCTGGTGTTCTTACCGCTCTCTTCTTAGGAGCTTTACGCATCTGTTCCTCTACTCTTCTACAAAATGAAATCAAATACATTTTCAATACTTTCAAGAAACTCTCTTATCCTACCTACGCAATCAAAAGATCACTTACCGAAACAAACACACACATTCTCTCACCTATTTACCCATTCCTCACATACTACCTCATCAAATCCTTAAAACTTTACCCTCATCATTAAGACTAACCTACTCTAACACCTCGTCTCTAAAAAGAATCTTCAAACCACCCACTCATATACAAAATGACATCTCACAATACATATACAAAATCCCATGCTTTCAATGCACGTCATATTACATAGGCGAAACAAATGACTTCAACAGAAGACTCTATCAACATAAACATGATCTTTCTTACGACTCTCAAAACTCCGCTCTTACCACACACAGATCCGATATCAATCATAACAATCAGCATAAAAGATTATGCACCCCAGTCCTACATGGTACTCGAGTCCACCTAACGCAAAACTCCTAGATCAACTATGCATAAAAAATCTTCCTAATTTTAACATACAAAAAGGAAAATATACATTTGATCCCACATTTAACAACATTTTTCACACATCCTTTTTTCAAAAAAATAAAAACAAAATTTACTTAAATCTAAGCTCTTTCTCAATTTACAATTTTAACATATAACTTACAAAATATTCCGTAAATTATTAGTCTTCAAAAACAACGTCTGAAAAGAGGATCGATAAAATAAGATCGAAGCTAACTATTTATAACGTATTATGATGACATGTAATACTTAAAATATATTCTTCGCAGTTTATTGAATTAATATTTAAGGCCTCTACTATATTACTTAAAAAACTCGCGAAAAAATGCTTCTGATTATATATATATATATATATATATATATATAGTAATATATATAGTATATATATATAATAATATTATATATTATATATAATTATATATATATATATATATCATATATAATATATATATATATATATATTATAATACTATATATACTATATATATTATATATATATATTTATATATATATATATATATATAAATATATATATACTATATATATATATAATATATATTATATATATATATATATAGTATATATATATATATATATATATATATATAATATAATATATATATATAGGCCCTGTTTATGTTTTAAGACTCCGTCAGTTTTGATTTTTTTTTCGTTTTTTTTTTTTAACATAATTGCTAGTATATTGATACTAACAATGAAAATTCAGTGGTGATGGCGTGGATTCAAAAGTTCGAAATACTTTAAATAATTATTTAAAATCACATTTATCATCAATAAAAATTTTTAAAAAACTGAAATATCTCAAAAGTACGCCACTTACAGAAAACCAATTACATATTTGCAATCAGCGTATAAAGTGTGTTGTAGTGGCTGATAAAAAGCCAAAAAAAAGAAAACAAAAAAAAAATGTTTTTTTTTTATAAATGAAATATCTCGAAAATTACGATACTTACAAAAACCAATTACATTTTGGAATCAGCGTGGTAAAGCCTTTATTACACAAAATGTAAAAAGAGAAATAATAAAAAAATAAAAGAATAAAAAAAAAATTTAGGGGCTCGAGCCGACGGGGAACAGAGAGGGGGACTTTTTTCCCCATAGCCCGTAGGGGAGGGGCGGAGGAACCCCCGCGACACCCAAATACCAAAGAGCGGGGGTTCCGGAGACCCTCCCCGGAGGGGCGGAGGAATTAGTCCTCCCCGTAGTTCCCCGGTGCGGTATACCCTTGGGGTATTCTTTAACTACATTTTCCTTACTAAAAATTTACCAGGATTCCAAAAATGTTATTCCTTTTCGTGTAGCCTATTGGTAGTTTGAG
>JABUQX010037971.1:20000-25000 GCA_015478945.1 Trachelipus rathkii
TTATCAGACAAATTAATTAGGCTTTGACCTATAGCAGATGCTTTTGCCGCTTGCCGAAGAATACTTCCAAAGCGTAAATACCTTATTAATTAATAATATACTACTCGGGTGTCTGTAAAAGAATGTCCCAGTTTCAATGCTTTATTATAACAGCATAATATACAATATCCATATCATATCATACATCAAAGTGAAGAGTAAGTTGCATAGTTTCGAATATGCACTTGCGCCAGAACGAGTTCCTGATAGGTCGACATACGCGCATGCGCGCATTCAGATGTAGTCTTCTCTAGTGCGTGCGCCACATACTGACAATGGCGAGTCCTGAGCGTAAAGCTTTCTGTGTCCTACAATTTGCTAAGTGTGAATCTGTAATTACGATTCAACGTGCGTATCGTTTACGGTTCCAATGTGACCCTCCATGTGGCAAAAACATTCGCCGATGGTATAGGCAATTTGCAACTAATGAATGTCTTTGTAAAGGCAAAAGTACAGGACGGCCCAAAGTGACTGTACAGGATGTGGACCGTATCAGGGCCTCGTTCCTTCATAGTCCTAAGAAATCCGTTCGGAGAGCAAGTCACGAACTGAAGGTGCCAAAAACGACAGTGTGGAAGGTGTTAAGGAAACGTTTACACATGCGTGCATACCGGTTGCAGTTTGTACATGCTTTAAAGCCCGACGACTATGCTCTACGGTTTACCTTTGCCTGTGCAGTGCTAGGTCGACACGATGACCTTCTAGATCGTGTAGTGTTTAGCGATGAGTCCACCTTTCATCTCAGGGGTAAGGTGAATGCCCATAATGTTCGTATCTGGGGTCTGAAAATTCGCATGAACTTGTAGAACACGAACGTGATTCCCCAAAGGTTAACTTTTTCTGCGTCATATCCCGATGCCAGGTCTACGGACCTTTCTTTTTCGCAGAAGCAACCGTAACAGGGGTTGCCTATCTCGATATGTTACAACAAATGCTCTTTCCACAATTATTAGAGGATGAAGCGGTAAACTTTATACGGCAGCAAGATGGAGCCCCTCCACATTGGAGTCAAATAGTGCGAGCGTGGTTGAACGACTTACTCCCAGATCGTTGGGTTGGTCATAATGGTCCAGACGACAGAGCTCTATATATCTGGCCCCCCGGTCCCCGGACTTAACGCCATGCGATTTCTTCCTATGGGGCTGCCCAATTATACGCAGAGTTGAAACGCAGAATTGAACATGCCATTCCTTCCATTACTCCGGATCTGTTAACCAATGTTTGGGAGGAATTGGATTATCGGCTGAATGTATCCCCTATAACGAAGGGGGCACATATTGAACATATGTAGGAAAAACTCTGTTCAATGACCTTCACTTTGATGTATGATATGCTGTTGATATTGTATATTACGCTGTTATAATAAAACATTGAAACTGGGACATTCTTTTACGGACACCCGAGTAGTATATTATTGTAAAAAATAATAGGATATACCAACTTACATTTTTAATACAAATATGTATATTTTTATAAATTACAACGCTTATGAGGCCTAGTTCTTATATTTTTCACTAGTCGCAAAAGAAGCAAGTTCAAGTAACTAACGAAAGAAGTTAATGACTCATTGAACGGGCAACAGTCACTATCTCTTTTTTCTTCAGCGAACCAATAAGAAATGAGAATACAGCAAAAGAAAAACGTCAAACATTTCTAAATGGGATAATAACCGTGTAAGAATAAACACATTTTGAGCCATTGAGAGAAGCGTTTAGGAAATTTTGGAAAAAAAAAGTTTGTTATCGAAATCGAATCTAATACAATTTAAAATCTGATAAGAAAATATTTTATAAACTCGTAAATTAATTTAACGATTAACGGATGTAGGGAAAAATTTTAACTCGTTAATAGTCCGTTACTTCTTTTCGAAATTAACGAAAGCGTTAAAAGTTAACGAAAAATTAACGAGTTAATTAACGGATTAACGCTTTAACGCGTTAATGCCCACCTTTGTATATATATATATATATATATATATATATATATATATATATATATATATATATATATATATATATATATATATATATATATATATATATATATATATATATATATATATATATATATATATATATATATATAATAAAAATTAGGTTGCCTATACCAATAATATTAAGTGAAGTTTAAATTTTAGATAGTTTTATTTTATACTGACAAATGGATATAAGAATGCGTGGATGGAGGTAAATTCTAAATATTCGTTCCTTTGATGTGTAAACTTTACCAACAAGCGATGGAAAAGATTTGGGTATATGGCAAACCATACCAATGAATAAACATTTGCCAAAAATGACCCATCCACACATGCAGCGTCAGACGGAAATTTGACGTATTTGTAAATTTCCCCTAAGGCAAATCAAGCCGAATAACAAACGTTGGCAGAATAGACCCATCCACACATGCGGCGTTCGGCGAAACTTTCGACAAACTCCGCATGTGTGTAGCCGCCTGAAGTGAAATTTCAAAGGCAAATGAGTAAAGATAATCATATTCTTTATTTGCATTTTTGTTTTTGTTTGTGATAGCTCAAACTTGACATATGGTAAAGTAGTTTATGCTTGTGATAATGCAAAAAATAGTCAATTAATATATTCCAAATCCAAAAATTTCCCAAGTTAATACTATTAAAATTTAGAACATACCCATATACCCATCCTGGAATTAATAGGAGTTGCTTTTGACTCTTCAATGCATTGATTCTGTAATAGAGGCCTGTAACAAAATTTATTTTCAAAATATATATATATATATATATATATATATATATATATATATATATATATATATATATATATATATATATATATATATATATATATATATATATATATATATATATATATATATATATATATATATATATATATATATATATATATATATATATGTGTGTGTGTGTGTGTGTAGATTCCCCGTGGTGTTGAACTGAATAGTGTCAGATTAAACTAAAAATTAATCAAAATACCCTGGTAATAGATTTTTTTTCTTTTTTTTTACAGTTCAATCACCATTCATGGGCTGGGCACCCTCTTAAGGAGGGGACCAAAAAATAAATATAGAAAAACCCACCCAAGCCTAACGCAAATCTATCAGGTGAGCGCAGACGTGGGATTTAAAGAGGAAATAAAATACAGTTGGAAAAACAAGAAATCATGGAGTTTCACAGAACAGAAGTGGCTGGAAAGAAGGGGGCACAACAATGAACATGTCTGGGGTTTTCAATACTCACGTAAAATTCACGCGATACCAAGACACCTCTTGTGCTACGTGGGCGATGTAAGGGTGGTGGGATGCGAGAGGTCAGCCTCCACGAAAGAATGGCCGTTGTAGTACCTATAGAAAAAAGATAGAGCGCCAACGAGGGTCAAGGGAGTTTGAAAGAAGGAGACAGTTTATTAGTCTCTTAGCTTTGAAAGATTTTAAAATACCAATTAATAATTTAATTAAATTGGCAGTTTAAGATTCCATTTCCTTTTCAACTACGTTTCACACTGACCAGAGAGTTGCAGATTTAGTTACCAGAAGTAGCAGCAAAAGGTTTATGGAACTTTGAAAATTTTGGCAATGTAGCCCTGAATGGATATCAAATAATTTAAACACCTGGTATAAATATCCAAGTTAAAAAATAATGATAGAGCAAATTTGAACATTCGGAGTGATTTATTAATTAATAGATGCGCTTGATATCACAAAGTAATAACTATAACACGGTAATTAAAATAACCACATCTTGCATTAAAATATATCAAGACCCACATAAAAATCACCTTTGTACTGGATGCAACAAATACACATGAATCATTTTACTGAGGAAATAGTTCTTTTAAAAAACGCTATTAAAGATAAAACTTAAGATACTTGTATCATATAATTTAAATTTCTTTTCGGATACAGATAACGTCTTATGAACGAATGGAAAAATCTCATAATGTCTTTACTATAATTATAAGTCCATAACATAATTTTGCTGTCCAAATAAAATAATCTCACAAAATTATTTATTATGCATTGCCATAGATGTGTTCAACATTTAGGTTTGGGCACAACATTAAATTATGTCAGACAGCAAGGATTTTGGATCCCTAAAACTAGATCAATCGATAAAAATACAATTGACAGTTGTGTGACATGTAAGAATAGGAACATATTTTTTTTCCAATATCCTCAATACACAAACATGCCAAAACATCATATGAATTTAATTAAGCCTCTCTTACATATGACTCATACGAGAGTAGATTTTACAGGTAAAATCTTAGTTCATAGTAATAAAACTGGGGCTGCAGATAAAATGAATATATTAATATCTACTTTTCTTAACATAAGAGCTGTCCATTTTAAATTGTTCCAGATGAAAATTTCTAATTTCACATTAGCTTTACAAAGATTTTGGTTTCGTAATTGAATGTCTTGAATTGGTCTATTAATACTTTTCAATGTACACTAAAAATTGCAGTGACCTTAATGAAATTCAACTTAATTTCGACTCCTGTCGATTATCTGCTTCCAGTTAAGCTTAAGTCAATTTTTATTTAAAACCTACGTTATCGAACAAAATGTACAACAACGCGCATGATGCCAAAAGTTTTTTTTTTAAAACAATGCAAAATAAAATAAATTATAAATAAAAATAAATTACGTTATGTGAGGTTATGATACGTTAAGTAAGGTTATGTTGAGTTACGTTAATTTACATAGATTTAAAAATTTTTTAAAAATATTTTTAAATGTGTGAGGCTGTTTTATTACTATAGTTTAAATTTGACCCAGTTTTATTTCACTTTTATGAAATGTGTTCGAGTCCATGCAATCGATGGAGGTGGAGGCAAATAAACGACATGATCCTTAATTTCTGTGCTTTAATAGTAGATTTCTCGATCTATTGGATTTTCCAAATTTCTTTTATTACAACATCCTATTCACACAACGAGGAGATTTTAATATTTTATTATCGTACC
>JABUQX010037971.1:32500-35000 GCA_015478945.1 Trachelipus rathkii
TAAAATTTTATGAAATTTTATTAAAAACATATATTTTACGTACCTTAAAGCAATAAATCAGTAAATCAGTAGGGCCAGCCCCTAGCACCCCTCTACATCAAGCTATGCCACGTTTTGTTCTATTGACTTACCGCTTTACATCATCTTTAGCCATGTAATAAGTATAAAAATAACAAAATAAGTTCTTCTCTGCTAACATAACATGTATTTTATTAAATCATTCTAAGTTTTTATTTAAAAATAACAATTCACTTACATTTATATTATTCACTCGATGTTAACTTAAAAATATTTCAAAGTTTTTTTAAATAATTCGGGTTTCTTTATTATTATTATTATTATTATCTATGTACATTGACAATCCATCACGAGAAAACACAACAACCCGCACTCCTTACAGATACGAAACTGACCTCTCTCTGTAAAATGTGTTGAAATAACTACTTTAGGCCTAAATTTAGGATAAGCCTTTTTGTAACCCGGGGCGATTTAAGCCTAATTCCAGGTCAAAATATATTTCAAACTGACCTTTTTCTGTAAAATGTGGTGCAATAACTACGTTAGGCCTAAATTTAGGCCTAAATTTAGGATAAGCCTCTGGCAGGCCAGGCTAATCAATACCAGGTCAAAAGGTAATTCCCGTATAGACAAGAATCATTGTTATTATTATTTTTATAAATATATTTCAAACTGAAACATGCTGGATCGGAAAGATCCTTTAAGCATGTAAAAAGGAAATGTTTTCCTTACTTGTGATTGGTCGGAGTAATCCTTATCTCTATATGACCTTGTATGTGATTGGTCGAGAATTATTTTATCGTCTTTTGAAAATTAACTTTGTTCTTTAAACTTGTATTTGAGCAGGTGTGTGTTTATTATCTTTTAGACCCAAACTCATTTTAAAATCATAGTCATTTTAGCTGTTAAGCGGTGCACAAGTTATCTGATTTGTATTAAAAGTGTTTTATTTTTACTAAGTGTATATCATATTTATAATAAATACTTACATTGAGGAATAATTATTAATTTCACTAGAATAGATAATAATTAATTCACTAGTTCATAAGCTAACCACCAGGGCTCAGCATGAGCCCCACCCGCAAAGGCAGCCAACCCCGCACCCGCAGGTGCGTCCCGCCGCATCCCCGCCCGCCGCGTGCGCCCGCGGGCAATATTTCCACGTTCCCGCCCGCCGCGTGCACCCGCAGGCGCAGTATTTTCGCTGTTGAATGAATATATAAATATATATATATATATATATATATATATATATATATATATATATATATATATATATATATATATATATATATATATATATATATATATATATATATATATATATATATATATATATAATATATATATATATATTTAGATATATATATATATATATATATATAATAATAATAATATATATATATATATATAATAATAATAATATAATATATATATATATATATATATATATATATATATATATATATATATATATATATATATATATATATATATAATAATAATAATATATATATATGATATTCAATTATTAAAGATAAAATTTCACTTGAGAAAACAGTATATATTTTGGAGGGGCTATATATACGTTTTTCAGAGTGAAAATCTTTATTTTAATAATTAAATATATGTAATAATAATATATGTATATATATAATATATATAATAATAATATATATATATATAATAATATATATAATAATAATATAATATATATATATAATAATAATATATATATATATATATATATATATCTTAATATATATATATATAATATATAATAATATATATATATATATATATATATATATTTCGTTCAGCGCGGAATATTTGCATGCAGGCACTTTGCATGATGAACAGAAATGTGCGCCTGCAGGCACACGCAGTCTGAGACATGACAAGCCTCCTGAATTGCAGTGGCTGCTGCTGGGGCGGGCTCAAATGCGAGCCCTGACGGCCCAGCGAACTGGGTGGTGGTATTATCTGTTCACAGTGAGTATGGTATTCCTCAATGTATTTATTATAAATGTGATATACGCAGTAAAAAAATAAAACACTTTTAATACAGATCCCAGTAAAATGACTATGATTTAAAATGGTTTGAATCTAAGGTAATGAAACACACCTGCTCAAACCAAGTTTAAGAACAACGTTATTTTCAAAGACGATAAGTCTCATTGTCAGTCATATGGGTGGGTTACCGACCAATCTGAAATGAAGAAACGTCGCGCAGTTTCCGATCCAGCATGTGCAGTTTGGCATATATTTATAAAGATATTAATGGCTGTGATTATTTGTCTATGGTGACCTGATGATAGGGCAAATTAGCCCGTCACAAAGGCTTATCGGTGGTCTAGTGGAGGCTAACATGTACTGCAGAAAGTCAGTTAATATTTTTGACCTGGAATTAGGCTAGACGCCTCCGGTACAAAGAAGGTATCTAAATTGAACCTAAAATGATTATTTCAACACGATCATCTGT
>JABUQX010037971.1:42500-46090 GCA_015478945.1 Trachelipus rathkii
ATTCCGGACACCGTGGGCAAAATTTGCCCACGGTGATTTTACCATGCCTTGACCTTTTCTGACCGCCACGTTGTTTCCTGAGGGTATTTTTACCTGCCCTTGACTTTTTGGCCTTGACCTTTTCTGACCGCGACCTTTTTTGAGCAATTTTTACCTGACCTTGACCTTTTTGGGCCTTGACCTTTTTTGAGCACAATTTTGAGAACCCTAATTTTTAGAGAACCCCTAATTTTTCGACCAATACCCCAGTCTTCCATGAATCATTTGGCCCACAGTATTTTGCAACCCTAATTTTTGCAACCCTTCTTCGAAAGCAACCTGATTTTAGCAGCCCTTCGAAGAAGGGTTATAATGGCTGATTGCGTAAGCAACCAGTGTGCCTTCACCCCCTATTTTACCCCTAATTTTTTTGATGACCCTTGGTCTTCATAGGATCGAATTTTTGCCCTGGTAATTTTTTGGCCACCCTTTAGGGACTGCCCTTTTTGATGTCTTTACCTTGTTTGACCATGATATTTCCACCAACCCTTTGGTCTTCCATGGTATTTTGAGAACCCAAATTTTTTGAGAACCCAAAATTTTTGAGAACCCAAATTTTTGGGGGCAGGTTTTTTTGACCAACCTTGCTCAAAGCTTGACCCAGATCTGTGGGTCAATTTTGACCCTGATATTTTACAACTTCATGGGTCAATTTTGACCCACAGTAATTTTTAATCTTCCTTTAGGGGCTTAGCCTTTTTGATGTCTTAACCTTGTTTGACCATGATATTTCGGCCTTGACCTTGCCATATACCATGGGTCATTTTTGGCCCACGCTAATTTTTACCCACTCGTGGCCCACCCGTCACATATTTCGTTCCTAACTTGTACGCATGTATGGACCTACCCTAACTTGAACACCTACACACTTGCGCGTGCGCACACACACACACACACACACACACACACACACACACACACACACACACACACACACTTACACTTATACAGACATTCACTATGCCATTTTACCCATAGACACTTACATTTTACACTTATACACACGTGCGCGTGCGCACACACACACACATGATAGATACCATGGGTCAATTTTGCCCACGGTAATTTTTGTCCTTCCTTTAGGGACTTAGCCTTTTTGATGTCTTAGCGAACGACCATGATATTTCGAGGACTTGACCTTGCCATATATGGATCAGTTTTGACGCGCTAACTGATGGCTTTGATGGCGGCGAAGAGAGAAGGTTTCCCAATCACCGTAAGTATCTGTGATGTTCATGGTGTTCTATGGTGTTGATTAAGTGCCAGGTGAGTGCCAGGTGAGTGCCAAGTGAGTGCTAATGAGTGCCAATGGGTGCCAAGTGAGTGCCAATGGGTGCCAAGTGAGGTGAGTGCCAATGATTGCCAAGTGAGTGCCACATAGTGCCAGCTAGGTGCCAGCACAAAGTCTTTCTAGCCTCCCACAGGCCCCAGTGTAAGCCTAATATGGTGTCTGAGTTGCAGGTATGAGGATTCGATTGGTGTATTTACAACTTGCTAGGATGCTTCCCTGCTATGAGTTAGTCTTTTTCTAACACTTATACACACTATGACACTTATAAGCGCTTACACTCTCCATAGACACCTACATTAAACCATATACACTTACACTCACACCCACACGCAGATGCACTTACACTTACTCACACACTCGATATTTTGATGCCTCAACTTTGATGCCTCAACTTTGATGCCCCAGCATAAATGCCTCAGCATTGATGCCCCAACTTTGATGCTCCATCATAAATGCCTCAGCATTGATGCCTCAACTTTGAAGGTTCGTCTTTGATGACGTCATCTTTGATGCCGTCTATATTTGTTGACATCTATATTGATGATTCATCTTTGGTGAAATCATCTTTGATAGCTCCATCTCTACCCTACATCAAAGAACAGAGTTAATATTAATGTCTAACCTATGTTATAAGCTGATCACCAGGACGCAGCATGATCTCTCCGCGTGAAGTCCCACGAACCCGCACCCCCAGGTGACCCGCCGCGCGAATGAAAAATATATATACTATAAGTCATTCATTTTTATTTCATGCTTAAGCATTTTTATTAAAAACATTTTCGCGAACCTAAAACTGTAACTCATTACAGACCTATTATTTAACACATATATTTATTAACATTATTTTTACTTAATACTTTACTTAATACTTTTTTAATTTATAAATTTTAAAAATTGTATGTAAGAAGAAAAAACCAGGTGCCTGATATATAAACATTTTATTTTACTACAACTGTACGAAATTTTATTAAAAGCATTAACATTACTACATACCTTAAAGCAGTAAATCAGTAAATCAATAAGGTGCAACCAACACCTAGAGGATTAGTATGCTTTTGTTTTACTGCTTTGCTTTAACTCATGTTTACTGCTTTAACTCAAGTTTACTGTTTTAACTTATATGTTTACTTTAACTCACATATTTATTAACATTACATACCTTAAAGCAGTAAAATCAGTAAATCAATAGAGGTGTTACCTAACACCTAGGGGGATTAGTATGCTTTGTTTTACTGCTTTTTACTGCTTTAACTCATGTTTACTGCTTTAACTCATGTTTACTGCTTTAACTCATATGTTTTACTGTTTAACTCACATATTCATTAACATTACATACCTTAAAGCAGTAAATCAGTAAATCAACAGAGGTGAACACCCAAGGGATTAGTATGCTTTTGTTTTACTGCTTCTGCTTTAACTCATGTTTACTGCTTTAACTTTCTGCTTTACTGCTTTAACTTTCTGCTTTACTGCTTTAACTTTCTGCTTTACTGTTTTAACTTTCTGCTTTACTGCTTTAACTCATATATTTATTAACATTATGTTTTTTATTTTGTTTTAATACTTTTTATTTATTTTTATTATTTTTATTATTATTTTTATTATTTTTATTATTTTATTTTTATTATACTTTAGTGTTATTTACTTCATGCCTATTGTTATTATTATTTAGAACACACACACACACACACACACACACACACACACACACACACACACATTCACTATGACACTTATACACACACATTCACTATGACACTTACATTTTACCATAGACACTTACATTTACACTTATACACATGCGGTCACACACACACTTACACATTCACTATGATACTTATACACACATTCACTATGACACTTACATTTGTCCATAGACACTTACCACTCCACACACAGATTTACTTACACTCACACAGATTTACTTACACTCACACAGATTTACTTACACTCACACACAGATTTACTTACACACACAGATTTACTTACACTTGCACACAGATTTACACACACACACACACACATACACACACACGCACACTCACTTACACATATAACGTATAATTTATTAAAACATTTTATGTTTTAATTAAACACATACATTTATATTACTCATTCAAATATAACTAAAATTATTTCAAAGTTTCTTAAAACTTCTATAATAAATCAATCATTATCTTTGAACAAAGAATTTATTATTAACTGTTAATACTTTTTGTTTATAAATTTATAACTATCAAGTTTTAAAATAACTTTACTA
>JABUQX010037972.1:0-35000 GCA_015478945.1 Trachelipus rathkii
ACTCTTACGTGCAGTTGGTCTGCACCTGCAATGAGAAAGCACAGTACAGGCGTTACAGGATGACCGAATCGAGCAGCGCCCAGCAGAAGAGAAACTTGAATTGATGTAATGCCGCGTTGAAAGATTGTGGTAAAACACCATCACGAGATGTCTTACTACGGCGAACAACTTTGAGAGAAGATGGGATGCGGCTGAGGTGTTCGTTTGTTTGCCACTTCAGTGGTACTAGTCAACTCCGTGTTCACCAATTGAAGCGGTTATGGTCGCTGTTTGAAGAACCACCTTCATTAGCTGAAGACTAGAAGATGTTGAAGAGAGTGAGCATTGTCGCGATGAATTGCCGTTTCGTCCCGGGGGCGCTTTGACTTCCTCAGTGGTGGTCGCAGCCCCCTTCAACCAGACGCCACAGAACTCCCCCCAACAAAATAGTGGCCCCAGCATGAACCCTGCTGGACACCACTCTTCACTATTTCCATGATGTTTATTCCATTTAGTTGTACACACGTTTTCTATTCCACAACACCTTTATCCAACCATGTACACTCCACCTAGACCACATTTTGCAAAACATTTTCATCAGCCTTATGTGGGAACCTTTATCAAAAGCCTTTACTTAAAGTCTAAATAGTACAATATTCAACTGGATCTCCTCGTCGATGCTCGAGTAATGTATTCCCATAAATTCTAAAAGTTTGTCTGACATGACTACCCTTTCTGAAACCTGCTGGGAGTCATCCAATACCTTGTTATCTTCTAAATATTTCACTAATGACCTGTCAGTAACTTTTCCAGAACCTTAACACACCCAGAGATGTTAAGCTAACTGGGCCGATAATGGCCCAAATCGTCCGTATACCTTTCTTATTAAATAGGCACAATCATCATATGCCATTATTTCAGTCATCTGGTACCCACCAAATGTTAATATATAGATCGCTTAAAAATCAAATACAGTGCCTTGCAATGCTGGTACTACCCCTCTTTCAGAATTCTACCATCAGCGCCTGCAGCTTTACTTGTGTCAATATGATCTAATAAACGTTTAATATATCTTTTACATCAAATTCAAATTCTGTAAGTCATTTGTTACATGCATACAAGAAACTATTAGTCTCCAAACTATAATCTAATCTTTCCTCAGTAAACACTGAAGCAAAATAAGCATTAAAAATGTTAACCAATTCCTTATCTGAACTCACTAAATTTTCGATTTCCAATTTAATTGGACCAATGTGTCCTATCTTACTTTTAATTTATAAAGTAAAAAACTTTTCAGACTTTCTTATTACTATTCCTTGCTAATTAATTTCTGCCCTCTCTTTGCCTTTCGTTATTGATGGTTAAAGTTCATTTCTATTTTCCTATAATTTTCTAAATCATCTTCCCAATTACTACCCTTGAATATTTTAAACCAATCTACCTTTTCATTAATTTCTTTCTTATCTCTCTATTACACCCAAGTTTTCTCTTTGCCACCCTAATGGTTTATCTTTTAAAAACATACTGACTGAATATTCAATATAAAATTTGCTTAAAATGTTCCTACATGATAAAACAGTTTTGTCTTTAAACTCTTATCCCGTTAGTCTGTACTAAGCCATGTCTCGAAGATTTGTATAATCGCCTAATGAAGAAAGCACAGTTACAGGCGTATACAGGATGACGAATCGAGCCAGCGCCAGCGAAAGAAACTTGAATGATGTGAATGCCGCGTCTTGAACGATTGTGGTAAAACAAACTCTTCAACGAAATGTCTTACCACGGCGAACAACTTTGAGAGAAGAGTGGGATGCTGGCTGGTGTATCGTTGTGCCACTCCAGTGGTACTAGTCACTCCGGTGTCACCAATATGAAGGGGTATGGTCGCTGTTGAAGACCACCTTCATTAGATGGAGACTAGATGATGTTGAAGAGAGTGAGCATTGTCCCGATGAATTGGCGTTTCGTCCCGGGGGGCTGCTTTGGACTCCTCAGTGGTGGTCGCAGCCCCCTTCCACCAGACGCCACAATATATATGAGGAACAATAGTGGCCCCAGCACTGAACCCTGCTGGGACACCACTCTTCACTATTTCCATGATGATTTATTGCCATTAGTTCAACACACTATTTCTATTTGGCCGCCACTCTTTAATCAACATGTAACCACTCCACCTATACCACATTGCAATAATTTTTCATCAGCCTTAAATGTGGGGAACCTTATTCAAAAAGCCTTTACTAAAGTCTAAAATATACCAATATCAACTGATTTCCTCGGTTCGATGAGTCAGTAATGTATGTTCCATAAATCTAAAAGGTTGTCTGACATGACCTACCCTTTCTGAAACCATGCTGGGAGTCATCCAATACCTTGTTATTTCTAAAATTTCTCTATTTATGACCTGTTCAGTAAACTTTTCCAAAACCTTTAACAACCAGGAGCATGTATAAGCTAACTGGCCTATAATTTCCCAATCTTCCCTTACTGCCTTTCTTATAAATAGCACAACATTCATATGCCATTTTTCAAGTCACTGGTACCTCACCAAAATGTTATATATAGATCGCTTAAAAATCAAATACACTGTCCCTTTGCAATGCTGGTACTACCCTAGTTCAAAATCCTAAGATCAACTGCTGAAGCATCACCTGCGCCGACGGTATCTACTAAGCGTTTTCATATCTTTTACATCAAATTCAATTTCTGTAATCTATTAGTTACATGCATACAAGAACTATTAGTCTCCCAACTATTATCTAATCGTTATTACATGCATACCAGAACTATTAATCTCCAAACTATTACTCATTCTTTCCTCAGTAAACATTGACGCAAAATAAGCATTGTCTTATTCCTACTTTTAAATTTATAAAAGTTAAAAAAAAATTTCTTCAGGTCCCTATTACTATTCCTTGCTAAATTAATTTTTGCCTCTCTTTGCCTTTCTTATTGACTAGTTAAGCTCATTTCCATTTGTTCTATAATTTTCTAAACCACCCTCCCTTTATATATTTTAAAACATCTACGCTTTTCATCGATTTTCTCTAATCTCTCTATTCCACCAAACAGATTTTCTCTTCGCACCCTAATGGGTTTATCTTTAAAACATACTGACTGAATTTTCATAAAAATTTGCTTAAAATGTTCCTACATGATAAAACAGTTTTGGTCTTTTAAACTCTTTATCCCAGTTATTGTTACTAAAGACATTGTCTCGAAATTGGTATAATCGGCCAGTCGGGAAATCTAGATCTTTCCGTTCATTAACTTGCAAGTTTGGCCCAGATTTTACATTCATATTAAATCTAATTAAATTATGGTCACTAAGTCCTAAATCTCCTCAACTCTAACCTCATCCACCAAACTTTCATCGTTAGTTAATATTAAGTCTAGTAGTGCATCGTTCCCTGACAGTTCTCTGGAGTGCTGGGGCCTAGGTTGTTAGTATACAATTTATCTGGAATGCTATCTTCTATAGTATGATTGCGAGACTTCTAGAATGCCAAAGAAAATTAAAATCACCCATTATGACTTATACTTTTTCTTTACTGTGGCATGCGTCTCTATTTCTGTCACAATTTCAGCGTCTCAATTCCTTGACTCTGGCCAGGTCTTATAAAAATGCCCTATTCTAAATTCTTTTGGAATAATAAAGAATATCTACCCACACCGCTTCAATATCATGATTCATTTTAAATCAGTCATCAATACAGATTGCAAGATTGCTTTTAACATAAAGCGCCACACCACCACCTTCTTTCCTCTACGCTGGATAAATAAAGTGAATATCCGTCTATTTCATTTTCCACCACGAGTCGTACATATTCTCTTTATTAACTAAATTCAATTATTCAAAAAATATCTAGTTTCTAATTTATGGTATAACTAATCAGCTCATCTTTTTTATTCTAAAGCTATGAGCATTTGTGTTAAAAACATTATGATACTCGAAATTGCTTAGTTTTATGTCACATAATTATTTGAACACTGTAACACCACTTAGCTTTATTTATCTCCCACTATATAGTTACCATTGCTATTATTGTATCTAGATTTTAAGCCCACCGCCCCCAACATTTACCTAGTTTTTTGAGCTAAACAAGTCTCCAAAACTGCGGTCTGAAAGCCAACACCTTTACGACCTCAAGTGAAACTCACCTGCTGCAAAAAGATCTTTATCCAGAAATTCTCTCCACAAAATCCAAAAACCTAATATTTTCTGAAAAACATAATTCCTAACCCTTTCATTTACACCTAAAGCTCTACTCACCCATTCCTGACCTGCACCTAATCTAGGTAAAATCCCAGAAATCCTGCACCTTCTTCCACTAGCTTTCATCTTCTGAATCAATCTCCTATTAATTCTTCTGACCTTCTATTTCCTATATCATTTGTACCCACAGCACAATCACATCTGAATCAAAATTTGTAGAATCAATCTCTCTATCTACTATCCTATCCACGATATCACTCACTCTGGCACCTGGATAACATACTCTCAATCGTTTCTTTTATTCTTATTTGGTCCATCTAGGTATCGTGTCATAGAGCCTCCAATTAGCATGTCAGTCTTCCTTTAGAAAACTCAACATTACTATTGGCACTCTCATCCCTGCCCATCTGGAAGACAGTCGAACCTGTAACTCAGGTCACAGGTTGACTGACTTTCGAGATTCCAATCTTTAAAAATTATTATTTCTGAATTTACTACAAACTCTATATTCATCTGCGACCTATTATCAACTACTTGATCCGTTTTCCCTTCATCTTCCTCTAGTGAAATCACTGATTCCTGTCTACCCCTAGGTCCCGCTCCCTCCTTGCCTCGACATCCCTACTAACCTTTTTCCTAACACTTCCCTCCTTTCTCAACTCAAATACTTCTTCTTCAATCATGCGATATCTTTCACTCAGTCTTGCATCTTCTTCCTAAAACACATTCTCTGCATTTCAAAACACAAACAGGGCAGCTATCCACATATTCACCCTCACAGTATACACAGAGCATACATACTGCAAATATTATTAGCTTACTAACCTGTACCTATTATTTTACCAACTACAGTTTAAATATCACTAAAGCCTAAAAAGAAATAAACTAATCTCTTTAAAATAGAGTTAAAAATCTTTAAACAAGCCTAAAATTTAGCGATAGGCCTAGGCAGGGAATATAAAGTTAAAAGGTAGGCTTAACTGTAGTCTGTGACTGGAAAACCTAATTTAATTTAAATTATCACTAAATTAAAGTAACAATTAATAAAGACTATTTAAATACAGAAAGTCTACTTAAGAATCCAAATAAACCCAGACACAGAAAACAGTAAATCTCTTACCTATGTTAGCCTAGGGTTAGGCTATCAAATTTAGCCTTGGGTTAGGCTATCAAATTTAAATTATCACAAAATTAATATAACAATTGTTAATGACTGTAGTTATATACACAACAGTAGTGTAATTAGATACACAACACTAATTTGTTTACTAAATTCACTTTCAAATACACAAATTATATTAGTAAAATTGGAGAGCAAAAATTAACACACCCTCACTCACTGGTCACTGGCAGTAATATTGTTCCTCATATATATAAATGATTTAGACCAGGAATTTAAATTAAAGGTTTCTAAGTTTGCAGATGATACCAAAGTGGCCACCTCAGTTAGGAATAATGAAGGATGTTAGTAGGTTTGCGGTAAATAGAGAATTGGAGGGTAGAGAGTTTATTGGACCAGGTTATAAGAACATCAAGAAATGGCAGGGAACTATTTTTAGAAGTTCCAATAGTGAATTTAATGTTAGGGTTAATAGTTGTTGAGGAAATCAAGTATATTATGTGGTTTAATGTTGGAAGGAATAGATGCAAAAATGTCATCCACATATCTGTACCAAGTAACATTAGTGAGAATGTGGTTAGGGAATTTATGATAAATTTCAAGAAGTTCCATGAAAATATTACTTAGGACAGGAGAAAGAGGAGAACCCATACTAAGACCGAAATTTTGTTTCAGAAAAGGGTTACTAAATCCGAAAAAAGTTGTGTATTAGGGTAGGTAGGATTAATTGTTTTAAACACTATTATAATAAATAGTATTAAATTTAAGTTTTCTCTTTTCTTTGATGTGCTAAATTGAGTAACTGGGTGAAGGTATCGAGAGAGTTTGGGTTCTGTTTATAACATGACTTGGAAAATTTTTAAGTATTTAAAACTTTGTCTGAAAGCGAGTTTAATTTCTTTCTTGATAGTTGAAATTTTAAGAGTTTCCCTCTATATATATATATATCAGGGAAAGGGTTATATATATATATATATATATATATATATATATATATATATATATATATCAGGGAAAGGGTTATCATCATTTATTGAAAGATTGTTAGGTAACAGAGTCTTAGGTATAACTAAATTTTTCCGGCAGTTTTTGAAGCTTAATTGAATCTTATTAGAAGAAATCATTTGATCTCTGTATTTGAGAAATTCTTTCCTAAGTTCGTAGTTAAGATCTCCTAAGTTGTATCAGGCATATGAATGTTATGTACGTATTCAATGATCGCTAAAGATTAGTATATAATAGAAGCCTTATATAGAATCTGTTAATAATTTAGAAGGAAAATCACTTTATTAATTTACTTAAGCACAAATTTTATCGTTTTCTTTTCTGAACCTCAAGGCTGGTTTTTTAAGACAAATTAAATTTAATATTAACAATAGAAATCTAAAAAGTAATTTATATTTTAGATTTCTATGTTATTATTAAATTTGGGGTACGTCACGAAATACCAAGGGGTGCGCGACAAGCTTATTTAATTATTTATTAAAGTGAAATATTAATAACTTTTTAATTAAAAACAAACTATCTACGTTAGCTCTACTTGTTGGCCAATCACAATCCATCTAGGTTAGGTCTGCGCTTTTGTTGCAACCACGATCCATCAGGTTAGTCCTAGTGTAAGGCTTTTAATTCTAGGGCACCACGATCCATCTAGGTGGTACTGTACGGCTTTTAAGTCTAGGTTAGGATAAAGTGTGGTTAGGTACACAGATTCAAATAATATTTATATATATTGGTCGCAAGTTGGCGCCGACTCGAGTCGCATGGCTACCATGAGTCATGCGACTCAAGAAAGCGAGTCGATGTACACATGAACATAGATCAAATACTGGAGTTTTACCATATATATATATATAATTATATATATATATATATAAATATATATTTAATATATATATATATAATATATATAATATATATAATATATAAAATGATTAAACTAATAATTTTTCAGGGCATAAGGTTTTAGTCATTCGATATATACATAAGATCCCCCCCCCCCCATCAGATTTAATTAAATTTTAAGAAACAAAACTACCGCAATTGAGGAAATTAAAAACATTAAAATACATCTAAATTTATTTATCTACGACCTCCATGACCTGGTCTTGCAGATTTCGGCATAGGTTTAACAATTTTTTGGTGAGTCTTCGATTTACTCTGTAAAGGAAAGATCAAATAATAAAACATTTTCAAAAATTCCATAGCAATTATATATTTACATTAAAAAAAAAATAATCTAAATTTTGAATTTGAAATACTTTTAATATTTGGGAAAAATTAGCATCAAGATTTACCTTTGGTGCAGGATGTTGTGCCTTCTTCTGTGTTTTTGCAGCCTTCTTCTCCTTGGCAGCTCTATAAAATAGAATAAATAATAATAAAAATAAAATTAATAATAGTACTAATATATATATATATATATATATATATATATATATATAATATATATATATATAATATATATATATATATATATGATATTTCTTTATTTCATTTCTATATTTGAAAAAATAGGAAATATATATATTATATATATATATTATATAATATATATATATATATATATATATATATATATTTATATAGTATTTTTTATTTACCCTTGGTATTATGCAAACTATGTAGTAGTTAAAAAAAATTTATTTTATATACACTATTGCACTTGATATTTTCAAATTAAGAAATATATTTAAAACGGTAAAAAACAAAAAATATAGAGCACGTAAATGTTGAAATGTAATTTTGAAGATAGCTTTCGTGTCCTACAGTCATCTACAGGATCGTTTACAAGATTTTAATTTAGTTGTAATTTTAAGCACGTGAATAGAACTAAGACGACCG
The DNA here is from genome assembly GCA_015478945.1 of Trachelipus rathkii. NCBI lineage: Eukaryota > Metazoa > Arthropoda > Malacostraca > Isopoda > Trachelipodidae > Trachelipus > Trachelipus rathkii. The sequence goes on from JABUQX010037972.1 coordinate 8,160, forward strand.
AAGAGGTTTCTAGGAAACGAAAGCTATCGTCAAAATTACATTTCAACATTCACGTGCTCTATTTTATTATGTTTTTTACTGTTTTAAATAAATATATTTTTTAATTTGAAAATGATATCAAGTGCAATAGTGTATATAAAATAAAAAAAATTTAACTACTACATAGTTTGCATAATACCAAGGGTAAATAAAAATTACTACATAAAAACTACGAAGAAAAGTAGAATATATATAAATATATATATATATATATATATATATATATCTATTTTAATATACATATATATATATCAAAATAATATATATATATAAGATATTATATATATATATATATATATATATATATATATATGAAATTACTGGTGAAATGATCAAGAGCGGAGGCGAGATGGTTAAGTTGATTGGATTTGGAAGTTGTGTATAAAGCGTTATGGAGGGTGAGTTCCAAGGATTGAGGAGAGCAGTAATAGTTCCCTTGTATAAGGGTAAGGGATAAAAGGGGAAACTGTAGAAATTATAGGGGAAAAGTTTATTGAGTGTGTAGGAAGATACATGCATGGCATTTTGGTCGAAAAAGAGTGCGTCGAGTGACTGAAGGGACTGATTGGTTGAAGAAAACAAGGTGCGTTAGGAGTGTAAGAGGATGTGTGGATTCAAATCTTACATTAAACAAATGATTGAGGAAAATGAGGGAGAAGAGAATAAATTGTATTTAGGTTTATGGATTTGCAACAAGCGTATGATAGGGTTAATGAGGGAACTTTATGGCAGTGATAGTCGATATAGTGTTGGTGGTAGCCTTCTGAAAGGAAGCAAAGTATGTATGACGATAGTGAAGCGTGTGTAAGAATAAATCGGTGTCAATGTGATTGGTTTAGATTAATAGCGGAGTGAGACAGGTTGTGTTATGTCTCCTTGGTATATTCAATTTGTATATGGATGGGGGGTGATGAAAGAATTCGAGGTGGGGGATGGCAGGAAATGGTGTTAGAATGATGAGAATGGAGATGAGTGGAGGGTGCCCTACCTATTATATGCGGATGATTTGGTTCTGTGTGGGGAATCTAAGAGAGTTTGAGAGATTGGTAGAAGAGATTTGCCAGGGTATGTAAAAGGAGGGTTTGAAAGTAAAGCGTAGATAAGAGTAAGGTTGATGGTTGTGATGAGGACAGTCCTCAGTGTGAAGTTATGTTAGATGGTGAAGCAGCTGGAGCAAGTGTCTGAGTTTAATATTATAAGTTTATGTGTTGGATGAGAAGGGACGGATGATGCAGAGGTAGTAGGAATTGTGAATGCAGGAATTGCTGGTGCAATTAAATCGTTCGTGAATGTAAAGGGACTAAGTCTTGAGTGCGCTAGGGTCTTACATGAGGGTATGTTGTTAACCTGTGTTAATGTAGTAGTGAGACTATTGGTCTGGAAAAGATGTATAGATCTTAAAGTTTCAATTTGCCTAAGATTATAAAGCGAATGAGTATAAAAAATGTTAGAAGAAATTTAATAAAATGAGAATAAAGTTATTACAGAGTGTTTTGGTATTCAAAAAAGGGGTAAATTAAATAAGAATAAATGAAAGTATGTGGAGATGGTTTGGTCATGCTGGAAAGGATGAATGATAGTCGCTTGGTTAAGCGGGATTTATAGTGGGTGAGTGTGTTGGGAACCGACCGGCATGAGACTTGAAGAGACAGAAAGATGGATCGAGTCGGTAACGAATGTCTGAGAGAGGGAAAATGTGAGTTGGCAGAGGCGAGAATAAAGGTGCCTGATAGGAGAGATGGCGGGGTTTTGTATATGGGCATGGTTGTGGCCCACCTGGGCCAGGCGATGAACCCGTACATTGACGATTTACCATAGTGAGGGCCCGTCGCGGTCCCATGAGCTCTAGGGTGGATTTTCCGTGTGACGAGTTTTCACTAATTAATGGTACAAGGCGGGGGCGGTAAGGCTGGGGCTTTCTTTTCGACATTTTTCATACTCTCCTACTGCTTTTTTTTCCGATGCATGTACGCACCTTACTCCCAGTCTTGGAAAAAAGGTTAAAGGAAAGCAGATGAAAGGAAGAATACTTTTTATATATATATACAACTAGAAAATATATATATATATGATATATATATAATATATATATATTATATATATATATTATTATATAATATATATTATATATATTATATATATATGATATATATATAATATATATATTATTATATATATAGTATATATATATAATATATATATTATTATAATATATAATATAATATATATATATATATAATATAATATATATAAATATATATATATATATATATATATATATTAAATATATATATATATATATATATATATATATGAAGGTATAGTTCCGAGGGATTGGAGAAGATCAGTAATAGTACCCTTATATAAGGGTAAGGAAGATAAGGGAACTGTAGAATTATAGTGGTAATTAGTTTATGAGTGTGTAGGGAAGATACATGCTGGTATTTTGGTCGAAAGAGTTCATCGAGTCGATGATGGACGGGTGATTGAGAAGAACAGAAGTGCTGTTTAGGTAGTGGTAGAGGATGGTGCATCAAATCTTTACAATTGAATAAACAAATGATTGAGAAAATGAGAAAAAGAATAAATTGTATTTAGGTTTTATTGGATTTGCAACATACAAGCGTATGATAGGGTTAATAGGGCAGCTCTCTATGGCGGTGTTAGTGATATATGGTGTGTTGGTGGTAGGCTCTGAATGGAATCAAAAGTATGTATGAGGATAGTGAGGCATGTGTGAGAATAAATGGTGTCAAAGGTGATTGGTTTAGTATTAATAGCGGAGTGAGACAGGGTTGTGTTATGTCTCCTTGGTTATTCAATTTGTATATGGATGGGGTTATGAAAGAATTAGAGGGGGGGTGGCAGGAAGTGGTGTTAGAATGATGGAGAATGGAGATGAGTGGAGGGTGCCCTATCTATTATGTGCGGATGATTTGTTCTGTGTGGTGAATCTTAAGAGAGTTTGAGAAAATTGTAGAGAGCTTTGGGAGGGTATGTAAAAGGAGGGGCCTGGAAATAAACGTAGATAAGAGTAAGGTTATGATTGTGAGTGAGGACAGTCCTCAGTGTGAAGTTATGTTAGATGGTGAGCAGCTGGAACAAGTGTCTGAGTTTAAATATTTAGGGTATGTGTTGGATGAGAAGGAACGATGATGCAGTGTAGTAGGAGTTGTGAATGGTAAGGAAGGTGGCTGGTGCAATATCGATTGGTTGAATTAAATCATTCGGTGAATGTTAAAAAAGAGGGACTAAAAGGTTTTTTTTTTTCGGGGGGAGTGTTTTGTCCCCGCTAAAAAGGTCTGCATGAGGTATGTTAGTTACCTTGTTATTGTATAGTAGCGAGACTTTGGTCTGGAATAAGTGATGATTCAGATGCGACAATCTTAGGGCGTGCTAGGTGGTGAAGAAGATTGTATAAAATGAGGAAGAACATATTAGTGATTTCTGTGAGGTGTGAAAAGGGTAAACGAGAGAAAAAATGAAAGTATGTTGGAAAGGATGGACGATAATCGGTTGGTTAAGCGCGATTGTACAGTGAGTGGAGTGTGTTGGGAATCGACCGGCTCGGAGACAGAAGAAAAAGTGGATTGATTTAGTAAAGGATGAATGCCTGGAGGAGAAATGTGAGTTTGGCAGAGGCGAGAAGAAAGGTGCTGATAGGATGAGAATGAACGGGGTGTTGTAAGGGGTAATGGTTGTGGGCCCACCGTAGGCCAGGAGATTGAACCCTACACTTGACGACTTACCATAGTGTGGATCCGTCGCGGTCCCATGAAGGTCTAGGGTGGATTTTCTGTTTGCGACGAGTTCTTACTAATTAATTGGTACAGAGGGGCAGGATAAGGCTGGGCTTTTCAATTCGACATTTGTCATTTCTCCTCTTGCTTTTCGGTCCCCTCGTTTCCGATGCTTGTAGCGCACCTTACTCCCAATCTTGGAAAAAAAAAAGTTAGATAAAGAAAGAAAGAATAAGAAAGACAAAGAATATAGTATATTATATATATATATATATATATATATATATATTATATATATTATATTATATATATTATATATATATATATATATAGTATATATATATATATATATTTGATATATATATAATATATAAAACACCCAATGATCATTTCAGGAATGATTGGCTGGTATATTCGAAAGTAACTAGTAAGTAGTAACCTTAACCTGATAGCCTGTTCTCTTGAGCTGTTCCTGAACTTCAGGCTTCATGTTTCTTGAAAAGAATTAATAGTGAAGTAAAAAGATAAAAAAAGATCAGGCACATATATATATATTATAAATATATATATATATAATTATATATAGTATATTATATATATATATATATTATATAGATATAAAAATATAGGCTATATATATAATATATATATATATATATATATTCAGTATTGTTAACTATTTGGAACAGTTGATTATGGAACCTAAACACATTCCAGATTGCAATAATCAATTCTTTCTTTAAACACACTTGACTTATGCTTCACCTCTACTACTACCGTTATAATTAACAAATTTTCCCTCCTATCAGTAATTGATCACAATCTTATAACTCTCGAGTATAACACCATCTCTACATCGCCCTACACGCACGTTCTGGCACTTTAATAGGGGTAATTTTGGGAGAGGGGCTCATTGTGCTGCTTCTTTGCTAACTACAGTTGGAATGAATCCCGTTATGCTCGGGGTATTTCCAAATTTCAGCTGAGAAGGTGAGCTTCACCGAAGAGATGAGCAGGTTCATTCCATTTTAAAATAAATCATTTTCTCACCAAAATTTATGGCTCGTTCTCGTGCCATTCTGGAGCGAGACAATGCGTATCAGGCGTGGAAAACTCTCGCTTCTCTTATAACTTTTACAAATTTTCTACAAATTTCTAATCAAAGAAAAAGGAACTTAGAACAAGCGAGTTTCTTGTTATTGGAGACTTCGGAAAATTATTCTTTTATTGTACAGGATGCAAAACAGTCCTTTCACTATAATAATTGTCAAGCAACACTACCAAGAAAACAGTAAATTATTGCATAAAAGTTTCGTTTTAAATTCTGACTGCAGCTACCATGATACAATTGCAGTTCACCTTTTTAAAACTCATTATGATCAATTTCCTCAATTATCAAACCAAATCACCAAAATCTTCTACTTCAGTGACGGTTGTGCTGGACAATACAAAAATAGGAAGAATCTTTTAAATCTTACCTATCGCAAAGCTGATTTTGATGTTGATGCCGAATGGCACTTCTTTGCAATCAGCCATGAAATAGGGCCATGTGATGGCATTGGTGTATCTGTTAAAAGGCTTCCCACCAGGAAAAGCCTTCAATTAACCGAAAATGCAAAACCCATTTTCACTGTACAACTTTGGAGTTACAGCTCTTCCATCCACCTCATTTTGCTTCACAACACAAGAAAATGAAACATCAAATGTTGGAGAAACGTTTATCAATATATATATATATATAATATATATATATATATATATATATATATATATATATATATATATATAGATAAAATATATATATATATATATATATTATTATATATATATTATATATATATATATATAGTAATTTCTTTTTCGTGGTATCTATTTGTATAGAGGATATATTGCCCTTGGAGTTAAATAATAATTTTTTAAGAAATTCTTTTAATTAGACATTTAATAAAAAACTTACACATAGCAAATAACAAATAAATTAAACTATATGTTAAAAAAAGGCAAGCTTTCATCTCGAATCATTTTGTATACATAATGTAGAAAACTACAACAAGCAACCCGGAGATATAAGGATTGATAAATACAAAACGAATATTTAAAAACCTCTAAATATTTCAATAGATCGATATCCTTGTTTTGACCTAGCTCAAGGTCACATAAAGGTCACCTTTTTTTATGACCTGCGTAAAAAAAAAAAAAAAGTACTAAATAAATGTTATAGAACTATTCAAGAGCTTTTAAATTGTATTTTTGTGATATCTTTATGTACCATAGGAGTAGAGATTTCCAAGTTGGCATCTGATGACTATGAAAAATTACCTTTTTGACCAATGTTTGCAGGGCTGTATCTTTGCAACCGTATGACCTACGGATCTGAAACAAACGCCATTCCTAGTTTTCTCAACAAGATCTATAAGTGTGCCAAACTTTATGTCAGATTCTGAGGTGCGATCCACAGCGCCTAAATTTTGGTAGGTTTCACATGGAATGCCCCATAAGGGTCTTATCTACCTTGTATGGAGTACTGTTCTCACAGTATGATGTCTCCGGTTCCACCCTCCTTTTGGATAGGGTTGAGTCTAAGACTAAACTGTTCCCTACTTTCAAACTCCCTTGACCCTCTTTCTTTGTAACGTAACATTGGTGTATTATCTCTTTTTCTATAGGCAGGTGCTGGAGGGAGTTGGCCTTTTGCATTCCTCCCCCTTTGCATCGCCCTTGTATCACAAAAGGTTCCTTGCTCTCACTGGAATTTTATTAAAGTATTGAAAACTCAAGACACACAGTCGTTTTGAAACAACCTCTCCAGCCACATCTGTTGTTTTCCCTGCTGTATTTAACCTTCCTCTCTTTAAGGCCCACAACTGCTCCCAACTGAGAAAATTGCGATAGACATGGGATTGACCCTAATTGGAAAGGGCCATCCTGCTGGGTGAGCGGTAGGAAAAAAAAAATTCTTTATCAAGATCAATGAAACTATTATAAAAAATTTTAAAGTCTAAGACATATAGTAAGAATGAAAATTTGATACAAACAGAAAGATCAGAACTTGGGGAGTTGTATCTATGCTTATAAAACATTTAAATTAAGTACCTTTTGGCCATAATGTCTGTGAGAGATGCACCAACAATAGCTCTCTGGAATTTCTGTGTACGCCTTGTCCTCTTCTTGGTTAATTCTTCTTCTACACCCTTCTTATGTTTTCGTCTGAAGAATACAAGGAATGATGGTTACATTAAAAAGAAAAAAAAATATATATAAATACTCTTGAAGGAAAATATTTTATCAAATTACTTCTAATTAAATAACTACCTATAGAGAACTGTCCATCTGATTTCTCTTGGGTTCCTCTTCATCATATGGGCAGCTTCACATTTTCCATTGAGAAATACAAAAGACTGCATAATATATATATATATATATATATATATATATATATATATATATATATATATATAGTATATATAGTATATATATATATATATAATATATATATATATATATATATATTATATATATATATAATATTAATATATATATATAGTATCTAATATATTAATATATATATATAATATATATATATATATTTATATACACACACAATACATATAAACATATTGAATTTTGAAGTCTTGAATTCCCTGACTTTCCTGACCAAATTCGCAAATTTTCCTTGACCAGCGTGTTCGTTATTTTTGGTGTATAAAATATCTATTAACTCATTATTTGCAGCTATTTAATCAGTTCATACTTTAAATTATTGAAAACTTTAGAAACTGTTCATTATCATGGATGAATTAAAAAAAAATTTATGTTTTTTTTAAGTAATCAGCCTATGCTTTCTCCATAGCCGTCCAACGCAATCCTTTTTTATTTTTTCTAAAAGTAAGTGTTTTATTATACAAAAAGAAAAATAAAATTAAAAGCTCTACATTAATAGCCTAGAGGTGAAAAACGTCACTGTGATTGCACAAACATTCTAAGTGGGAGATTAGGTTAACTTTTTCTTCTCAAGCGTCTGCATCTCCATTTCATTCGCGTCTTTTCTTGTCAAAGTTTTTCGTTTACTCTTTCTACCTGGCTCTTCAAGTTATTGATACTGTATGGATAATTTTCTTTTTTCAACCTTTTTTATTTCTTTTTGGTTCTGTTTTGACTCTTTGAGATGTGTCTTCATCCCTCCTATGGAGCAGCTCTTACATAATTGTCAGACATTTTTTGAAGTGATAGGAACTGCTATGAATACTTTTCGTGAGATACGTATAGCATTGTGCCCCTGTTCTTTAAAGAATCAGACTATGTTCTTCAGATTCTCCACTAACAAATTGCTTAATTTATAGAAAAACCATCCTTTCCCCCCTGTCCATTTCCAGTGGAAAATATCCAGTCTCAATTTAGAATAATTTGCACAATTCACTATAACATTGATTCCCAGGTACTATAGAAGGAAAAAAAACTAAATCAAAGTCTCTTAGAAGAGACAATCACGCATCCAAAATATTTGAAATTTTAATTTCAAATGGTAGAATGAGCTTCACTGCAAAGAAGAGTGTAATTGTTGCTTTTGCTTTCTCAGAAAAATAAGGGAGCAAGTATCCATGGTTAAATCACATATTTACATTCATCGGCCCATTTTTAAATTTGAAGCTACCGCACTTTCTGGAAACATTAATTTAAATGTTTCTCTTATATCTGCACACGAGTTTAAGACATTTTATCATCCACCACGCTTTAATGCCAGTAGTATTTCAGATCTTGTAACATCATCTTTAATGCAAAAAGATGTAACTGATTGATAAAACTGGTTTTGATTGGGTTATTACATAGAACCGACTCAGGGTATAATATTACAATCAGTTAAAGTATGGATTAAGAAGTTGATAAGTCGGCATAATTTCAGTGCACCCACTTCACTACAATTTGTTTTGTAAGAACACATCAAAGTGTTTCAATTATGGTTGGTCCTGCTGAGTTTTGATTAAATTCAAACGGAGTTTCCCCTCTTGCAATGGAAACTTCGGCTTGGGCATGTTATTATAGATCAAAGAGTTCTTTTTTGTTAATACTTTACAGTTATAGCCTTGGAACTATCCAGGTCCGTTACCCAATACCTGATAAACTGTGGGTTCAGATTGACGTCCAACCACTGGTCGTTTAACTGTAATTCTGATGAATATAAATCCTTTATATAAATAAATAAAAATACTTCAAATTATTAAACAATCCAAAATCATTTCTTCAAGCGTCAAAAAAAAAAAAAAACCTGCAAAATTTAAATCCTTAAAAACAAAAAAGCATACAACCAAATTAAGTCTCATTAAAGTCATACAGTCTTAAAACACCTTACCATATACCAATTTCACCTTTTTCAATTGAAAAGGATGACACTTGAACAACCTTACCGAACAGAAATAGAGAATAGTAGGTAATAGTGAACTAAAATAAGAAAGAAACAGAATAGAAGTAGATTTTATGGCAATGTTCATTCCTCGCCCCATCCTTTTCATTCAGCTTATCAAATACATCTCTTATTCCACAATATATTTTTGTAACGAAAAAAAAATATATCAAAATATGCAACTTGGTCCATGGATCATTGTCATATGTTTTGAAATTTTTAAAATTTCCCTGACTTGAGGTATTACCGTGAACTTTCAGCATATCTAAAAGCGTTTCCCCTGATTTCCCTGACCAATTTTTTTTTCCCCTGACTTTCAGAAAGTGTGGAACCACTGAATATATATATATATATATATATTATTATATATATCATATTAAATAGATCTATATATATTAATTAAAGAAAGATAAATATTTATATGATATATATTTATATATATATATATATATATATATATATATAAAAATAATAAAATAATAATATAATGGTCATAGTGATAATATTGAAGTTAATATTAAAAATAATAAAGTTAAAATATAGTGAATAATGATGAATAGGAAAATATAGTAAATTCTGTGTGAAATATGGTATATAGAATAATAAATAAGTTATGATAATGGTAATAATAATAATAATAATAATGATAATATTGAAGTTAATATTAAAAATAAGTTAAAATATAGTGAATATTGATGAATAGTAAAATATAGTGAATTTTATGTGAAAAGAAGTTATAAGTAAACTGTATAATAGTTATGTTAGGCCAATATTAGAGTGTTCTGCACAAGCTTGGGCCTCTTGTTTTCAGAAAATGTATTATATTAATATTGTACACTAACATGTTAAAATTAATAATGTATATTGTTCATTTCCTGAATAAAATGTTTTGAATTAAATTCTTTAAGGAAATACATAGATGTGCCAGAGAGAGTGCAACATAGAGCAACAAGGATGATTTCTGGCTTTGAGGGTAAGAGCTACGAGGAGAGGCTAGGGAGTTGGGAATGGTTTCTGTAAAAAGGTGATTTCTCATAGGGGACATGAATCACATGATATAAGTTCAACAAAATATTAACATCTATTGATATTACAGAGACCAAAAAATTCTTCATAGTAACTAACAATGAAAATAAATTTAATCTTAACAAAATTAATAAAAACTAAAAATAAAAAGTAAAATTATATACAAGTAAAAGAACAAAAGGCGACAAAAAATTGATTCACTTTCTTTAAGATGATAAGAATTTAGTTTTTTCAGATAGGTATCTTCTTGTAATTTGATCAAAATTAAAAAATCCCTCAGATATATTGAAATTACACTTAGTAGAAATGAAAAAAGATTCCAGTAATTGATTTAGATTTTAATCTGTAGATTTAAATAAAAAAGTTGCGCCTTCCCAATCGATGATATGATCATTTTGAGATAAATGCCTAAAAATGGCATTACTCTTGTTCCTTATTCTAACTTTTACCTTTATGTTGATCTAATCTAACCTTAAGGGTCTATAAAGTTTCACCAAAATAAGAGTTTTCACATGAGAAACAAGGAATCCTATAAACTCCACCAGCCACTTCTAATTTAGAAGTATTATTTTTAATTAAATAATAATAAATAATTTTATAATTAAATATAATTATAAAATATTAATTATTTTATAATTAATTTTTTAATTAAATAATTTTATTTCTAAATTGGAAGTGGCTGGTGCAATTTATAGGATTCCTTGTTTCTCATGTGAGAACTCTTATTTTGGTGAAACTTTAAAGACCCTCAAGGTTAGATTAGATCAACATAAAGGTAAAAGTTAGGAAGAGGGAATGAGAGTAATGCCATTTATAGGCATTTATCTCAAAATGATCATATCGTCGATTGGGAAGGCGCAACTTTTTTATTTAAATCTACAGATAAAAATCTAAATCAATTACTGAATCTTTTTTCATTTCTACTAAGTGTAATTTCAATATACCTGAGGGATTTTTTAATTTTGATAAAATTGCAAGAAGATACCTATCTGAAAAAACTAAATTCTTATCATCTTAAAGAAAGTGAAACAATTTTTTGTCGCCTTTTGTTCTTTTACTTGTATATAATTTTACTTTTTATTTTTAGTTTTTAATTTTGTTAAGATTAAATTTATTTTCATTGTTAGTTCTGCAGGAGGAGACTGAGTTTTTCAGATACATAACTTCTTAAAATTTTTTTAAAGAAATTTTGAATTCCCTGTTTTATTTCTTAAGTGGTTTAAATTACTTTGATTCATATATATATTATTATATATATTATATATTTATATATGTATATAGAATAATATTATATAATATATCTATATATATATAATATATATATATATATATATATATATATATTATATATATTAAGATATATATATATATTAGGGATGTACCAATAGTATCAGAGATTTTTTTTGGTATTGGCTAATATGGCCGGCTTCTTACTTTTTGGGTGAAGAATAATGAGAAACTTTTAGATTTCAATAATAATTCTAGTTTAGATATATAAAAGGTCTAATAAGGAATTCCTGAAGCTAGCTGAAACCCCACAAAGAATGGCATCTCTGATGGTGAACCACTTCTAGAATCCATCTTAAATAGCCATAACCGAGGAGCTGCTCTGCACGTGACAAAAAAGATTCAAGAAGCTGGAAGCGCCCTTATCAGGCAAAACCCCTGGCAACAGCACTGATAAAGTGACGATGGTGGCTCTTTCGTAAAGATGAACCACTGAAGAAATTGCATTGACATCTCATTCACCTTCAAAGGAATCACACCAAGGAACCTCATCGAAAAAACTGAAGAGTCATCAAGGGGCAAAAATAATTCAAATTTGCAATCTGTGAAAGAGCAGATGAGGCTCTATGAAACCATGGAGATGCTTGCCTACAGAAGAGAATCCTTTCATGTGGTGATGAAAATGGGCCAAGATTTCTATTATCAGTGCTTACAAGCAAATATTTATCAGCCCTTCCCTCATCAGTCGAGAGCAGCGTATTTTTGTGTAAGTAGGAATGTAATCACCCCAAAAAGGAAAAGACTCTCGGCCAGATACTTAGTGAAAGCTTAATGTTTTGTGCATCAAATATTTTGAAGAATTTTTGAATGAGTTATTGAATGATATCTATCTTTATCTTAAAGGAGTATATTATTATTATTGTCATGTTTGAATAAGTTTTTTTCAGCTGATTAATTGAGGTCCTTCTTCATTACTTTTTTATTCTTTAATTGTAGCTAAGTCAAAGAACTTGAAATTGTAATCATGTTAAAACATAAAAGCTAGTAGCAAAACTTTCTAATACTTTACTGGAAAGATGAAAATGGAATATTTCTTTATTAAACAAACAAAATTATTAATATTATATCTTTGTATTTATTTTCCTTAAAGATACTATTTTTAATATTATAAAATAAATATACATGTTTGCACAACCAAATGAAATAAATGACCTAAGTATTGGTTGTACGGGCATGCAATCCTGCGTTACCTAGCAGATACACAAATGTCGTATCTTATTAATTGGTGTATTTATTAATTAAAGTATCGGTACCTAAAAAAAATAAAGTATCAGCCTCTGTTCTGGTATTGGTACATCTCATATATATATATATCATATATATATTTATATATATATATATAGTATGATATATATATATATATTATATATATATATATATATATATATATATATATTATTATATATATTATATATATATTATATATATATAATTTATAATTATTTATATAATTATATATATTATATTATAATACTATATAATTATGTATTATATAATATATATTATAGTCCATGTCAATTCAGGCAGGCAAAGGAAAAATGTTACCTTCATAGTTCTCAGATGTTTTTGATTTGACATATGTTAAAATTCAGGAAAAATTAAGATACACATATTTTTTGTTTTGCCCAAAACACTTATCTGAGCCAAGATACTAGGCCACCAAAGATGGCATCCTGGATACCGTTTTTCAATTTTGATTTTCGACAAAAATTTAAAGTGCTGTATCTCTGGAACGGTTTCAAGATATTTTGATGCTGTTCTTTTTTATTTCAAAAGATAATATTTTTCTGTTTAAAATGATAAACTCTTTTTTTTGAAATATGTGTACAACTTTTATTTCTACAGCCTTTTTGCCAACCAACATTTTTTTTTTTTTTTTTAAATAAAATATTTAAAAAAAAAAAAATGCCAATCCCAAATTTATTTTATTTTTTTACCTGTTTGGCTCAAGTACTATTGATTTTACTACATTCCCTGAAAGGAGACTTTCCACTTTTAGTTTACGAGTAGGTTAAATGCTGGCACCCTTAGCTACTTTTTTTGTTTTTGTTGTTGCAAGGCTGTGTTTGCGTGTTTTGGTTTCCGAGTTGATTGGTCACCCCGTTTCAAGGGTGAGGGGGGGGTTGAGCCCCCTAAAAATACTGTTAATGCTCGTAGATGGATGAAAATTTGATGAGCGCATTGAAGAGGCGTGCATGAAAATAGGAATCTCCTGAGTGTTTAAGTCAAGTGGCGGAGACATGAAACCGGCTGGAGCCTAACCTGATCCGGAGCTGGAGCTTGAGCCTGATCCGGACGCTAGATTGAAAGTCGGCTCCCAGAGTCAAACTTGATTCAAATAGGGGTGGGTCTGGTATGAGTGATGTTGTTTAATGCTTGTTAGATCTCGAATTTAAGGGTTCCAAGACCCTCAAATAAAACCTGAGGACCCCCGTGAGCGGGACCCGAACTGAAAAGTTGAGTACATGACAGAGAAGACGAAAGAAGTGGAAGAAGAAAAGAAAGACAGAAAAGCAGAGTGTGTAGCCAAATGAGTCATTGTAGGCACTAGTGCAGTGAGTCTGCTCCGGTGCAGTATAGAGTTAGTAAACATTGTGCTTTAAGCACCTTAATAGTGGTGTTACTTTCTAGTTTTCAATGACGTAGATTCCTTATTTGAGGGTTTCAAAACTCCAAAGAGGAAGAGGAAGATTGAGGAAGGAACAAGAAAAAAAAAAGATAAGTCTCAATATTGACAGAGCATAATGAGCCAAAGCTGGAGAATGAGCCGGAGGCGGATGCCTTATGTAGAGCTAGAGTCGCGAAGAAAACCACACGAGTTAACGTACCAAGAAAGAAGAAGTAGTTGAAAAAGATAGTCTCATGTGACAAGCAAATGAGTCATTGTAGGGACTCCACAACCAGCACCGGTTCTGTGTCAATTTGGTAAACATGTACTTATCACCATAATATATTGGTGCCCTCTATATACTAATTATATATATATAGTATTATTATAATATATCATATATATATATAATAATATATATATTATATATATATAATATACTATATACTATATATATATATATATATATATATATATATATATATATATATATAATATATATATATATTAGGACTATATATTCAAGGCATGTAGATTCGATTTATGAGAGTTTCAGTACTCGTCAAAGGTTTAATACTGCGGTTATGTTAACTTTTCACTTTCACCACTTTTTCTCCTTTAACTCTGTATAAGTGATAGTTGTTTTTTGTTGCTGGCGCTCTGTCGAAGAACAGCCCCATTATTTTCCAAATAAAACATGACTGTGCAATTGGGAAACAGTATCAAGCTACATTTTGACAGGAGTTGACAGTAATACAGATCCACTTTCAATCTGGCTCCGATCAGGTCTGGCTCGGTCTATGTGCTTCGTCACTAACTTAACATCAGGATATCTATTATCATTCACCTCTTCTATGCACCTCAATCCAAAATTTCTCCACTCTACCAGCATTTTCCCAGGTTTTTGGGGGGCTTCAATCCCATCCACCCTTTGAAACGAGGTGTGCTTTTAGTGGGAGACCCCACAGGGGGGTCCTCTTGCAGTTCTTTGAGAGTTTTTGAAAAACCTCAAATAAGGGAATCATACGACATGAAAACATAGAATTAACACCCCACTATTAGGTGGCTAAGCACATGTTTACTAAAGCATCTGTACTGCACGGAGCAGACACAGAACACCCTACAATGACCTGCATTTGCGTTCAGCTTCATGAGACTTTTTTTCTTTTTCTTCTTCCATCTTCTTTGTCTTCATCTGTCATGGGACCGGTGCTTTTAGTTGGGATCCTCAACGGGGGGTCCTCAGTTTATGACAGGTCTTGGAACCTCAAATCGAGATCCTAGCAGCATAAAACATTATATAAAGACACTTCATGTTGACTCTGGAAGCCAGAATTTCAATTAGCTCCAGATCAGGCTCAGGCTCCAGCTCCGGATCAGCGCTTAGGCTCCAGACTCCGGTTCATTGCTCCGCCACTTGACTTAACAATCAGGGATTCTATTTCATCACCCTCTTCAATGCGACTCATTCTCAAATTTCATCCATCTCACGAAGCATGAACAGTATTTAGGGGGCCTCAACCCCCCTCACCCTTGAATGCAGGTGACAATTCCAACTCGGAAACTATTGAGAATCTATTACAGAAAACAGAATGTCCACCTAAACATCATCTGTCCATGCAGACATGCAAACAAACAAAAACAATCAATAATAATAAAATTAGCATTGTACAGTACCCCTATATTTAAAAACACTTATGACAGTGTCTAGATGACAACTCAAATTTAAATTTGGGATTGGCATTTTTTTTATGTTAAATATTTTATTTAAAAAAAAAAAAAAAATGGAACAAGGCTTATAGAAATAAAAGTTGTACACATATTTCAAAAAAAAAAAGGAGTATATCATTTTAAACAGAAAAATATTATCTTTTAAATAAAAAAAACAGCATCAAAATATCTTGAACCGTTCCAGAGATACAGCACTTTAAATTTTTTGTCGAAAATCAAAATTGAAAAACGGTATCCAGGATGCCCATCTTTGGTGGCCTATATCTTGGCTCAGAAATGTTTTTGGGCAAAACAAAAAAATACGTGTATCTTAATTTTCCCTGAATTTTAACATATGTCAAATTCAAAAACATCTGAGACTATGAAGGTAACCCCCTGCCTGAATTGATATGAATATGCCATATATATATATATATATATATATATATATATATACTATGATATATATAGCTATATATATAAATATATATATTAATATATAATATTATATAAATAAAATTTTTTTTTATATATATAAACTTAATTATTTTTACACTTTACCTTTCCATCAATACGCACCATGGTCTTGCCATGACCAGGGTGAATTTTATATCCACTATAATGACACAACTGCAGTTTTTGTAAATTTGGAAGGTTATCTTTGCAATACTTGAAACCAATATAATTAATTTTTCAGCGACCATAAAACCAAAGTTTCAAAGTTATAAGTAATACATCCGGAATCCTGGAGTGTGCTCATCAATCAATGGTTGTACGATGTGGGAGGCTTTTGTTGCTCCACCAAAAGACAATATATCTTTGCTGTTCATAGGCCAGTCATAAAAACTGCAGAACAAATCATAACAAAAGAGCTATATTTAATTGTTTCAAATTAAATAAACAAACTCCATCCCTTAATGAATCCTCTTATACTAGCAATGATCTTATGAACTCTATTGAAATAAAGTACCATTTGTTAAAAATAAATTTTTCTTCTTATGGTTTGTAAATAAGTAATTAGTCACGACTTAATACCGTTTTATTTGGAAATACTGCTTCCTCCTTTCATAATGCAGTATCATGCCTCTAAATTTCCTAAGAACAAATTGTATCAAAATTTTGTCATCTAACTTTTATGTAGATAATTAATTTTTAATGGTAATTTGTATAACCTGACCTCTCAAGACTGCAAAGTAGAGGTTTCATGCTGAGATCATGGAACTCAAACTCTGAGGTGATGCAAAACATCTTTAAACAAGAGGTGGTGTTGGTACAATTAAGTAACTATGAAAGTGTTGGGTTATTAATACAATATAAAATGACACCATGAATATAACTTTAGTAGATTTCAACAACAATGTAAACCTCAAATGACAACTATTGCTGAAATCTCCAAAGCATTTAATCAAATGAGGCTTGCTTTACCTGTCATAGTCAAAAGCAAGCTTCTCATTAAAGAAACTTAGTAACTAAGCAACTAAAGTATGAATGGGATCAACCTGTTTCACAATTTGAAATCCGATTGGTAAAAAAAAAAAAAAAAAATTTACTACCTAACAAATTATCCCAGACAAGCATTAAATGAGTATCAAACTTATGGTCTTAGTGTATTGTGAGACAGCTCCTCCCTTTGTTATGGTTCTAATAATAATATAGTATTTATTAAATCTAAAGTAACTCCAGTTAATCCTAAGAAATCTTTCAGTATTCCCACTCTGAAGCTTTCAGGAGTCATTCTTGCAATAACATGTGTGAGTATTAAATTCATTTTCAAAATTTGTTTTTGATTATGTGAATGTAAGTGTAGACTCTCAGGTTGTGCTGAACTGAATAATTACCAGTGAAACTATGGTTTAGGCTAAATATGTTAACAAGGAAGGGAATTAAGGATTTTATTGTTCTGTTGTATGACAAAAAATAAATATAAATTAAAATTTATTTTCAACTATGTCCACAACTTAACAAAACCCCACTAATATGCTCACCAGGGGCATATCCTATAAAAAAAAATTGATGACAATTTATAGTTTAGGTTGCATGGCCCCACTTGGTTGACAAGACTTAAGTGGCCTCAGCACCTATTATTGTGTCTCCAATCTGAGTTGAAAAACTTTGCAAACTCTCAATAATTTTGATACCATTGTAAATATTATTTTACCTAAAAATGAATATTAATAAATATTCTAGTTTTAATAAGGTTTTGAATATTACAAAGTGTCTATTTTCTTTTTATTGTAATATCACAAAAAATGATCCTTACAAAAAGCTGTCTTACAGGATCAAAAAAGTAAAACAAACCTGTTATAAAATAGTTTTGTGGCCATTGAGTGAAGGGGTGTTTCTTTTTGCTCACATTTTACTACTATAATCTGTGTATTTGCAAGTCAATTTAGTTAAACAAATTTGTATTGTGTATCTAACTGTGGTTTTTAGAAATTTGCCTACAGTACTTATTTTTGTGATTATTAAGTTAATTTATTTTAGTTAGAGTATTAAACTAGGTCAGTGTTTGATAGCTTAACCCTAGGCTAGAGTAGTTAAGAGATTTACTGCATACAGTGTGCTTGCAGGCTTATTTGGATTATTAAATAGTTTTTCTGTACTTGCCTACAGTCCTTAACAATTGTTATATTAATTTTATAATTTAAATAAATTTTGTTTTATTAATTTTATGATAATTTAAATAAATTAAGTTTACCAGAGCTAAGCTAGATTCAAGCTGGTTTAAATTTTTAAATTGTTTTAAGATATTAGTTTTCTTTTTAGGCTTTAGTGATATTTAGTAAACTGAGTTGGTAAAATAATAGATACAAGTTAGTAAACTTAATAATTAAAAGTATGTGTGCTCTGTGTGATAGTTGTGGGACTGAGATACAGGGGCAGAGAGGACTAGTGATTCACCTACACAGGAGGATGAGAGGGAAAAGGCTAAAGAAGTAGTTAATAGGTCTGCAGATGAATAGAGTTAGAGATAAAAGAAATAAGATTAAGGTCTCGAAAGTCAGTCAGTCAGCCTGTGAACAGCAGTAACAGGTTTGACCATCTTCCAGATGGGGTCAATGGTAATGTTGAGCTTTCTAAAGGGAAGGCTTAGGCATAGCTAATTGGAGACTATGATACGATACCTAGATAGGATTTTCAAAATACAGACAGAAGGAAACGATCAAGAGTGTTATCCAGGTGCCAGAATGAGTGATATCCTGGATAGGATAAAGTGTTTACAAATGTTGATTCAAATGTGATTGTGAATGTGGGAACAAATGATATAAGACATAGGTCAGAAGAATTAATGGCAGATTATAGGAGGTTGATGAAAGCTAGTGGAAGCAGGTGCATGATTTCTGGGATTTTACCTAGGTTAGGAGCTGATCAGAAATGTGGAAGTAGGCTTTTAGGTGTAAATGAAAGGGATAAGAAAGTTTTTTGAGAAAATATAAGGTTTTTGGATTTGTGGAGGAAATCCTAGACAAAGATATTTTTGCAGTACACAGAGTTCACTTAAGTCGTAAAGGTGTTGAGGTTTTCAGTACCAGTTTGTAGAACTTGTTTAGCAAAAAACTAGGTAAAAGTTGGGGGTGATGGGCTGTGAAATTATTGGGAAACAATTTCCAAAAAACTGTTTCTTAAAACAAGATGGAAATTTTAAACATCATGAACTGTAAAACATGGTTTTTGAAACCATGAGAGCGCCATCGTCTAGAAGTGTTTGAAAAATATTCGAAATGAAAGCAAACAACGAAGAACACATAGAGATCAAGCAGGAGATTTTCAAAGGAATTGACTGATCCTACTTTTGTATTTTGGCTCACTCTTTATCCCCATATAATGCCCACATGAGATAATTATCTTTAATAATAAAATTCAACAAAATCAAATTCTTTTGAAACAAGCTGTGAGTGAACTACAATTTGAATTAGTAAAGATTAAAAACAGTATGACCACCATGATGGAAGAAAATGAAGGAACGTATGATGTTTGTTGAGGTGAAGAGATCGTTAAATGCTTCCAATTACTATGAAATTAAGAAAAGCTGTCTGGGCATGAAGGTGTGTGACATAATAATATCTTGGTCTAAGAGAGGTTTTTGTTTAGTGATTATCTAGTATCAGCCTCCACTTTCGAGTGTGGAACACTTTAAATTTATAGAACCTCATTTCCACAGTTGCATTTAAAAGATCGTAACTGTTTATCCATTTTTAACATCTTGAGGCCACAAATCTGAACTTGGAAGTTATTTTACCGTTATTCCAGAGAAGATTTTAACTTCGGAAATGGAAGCTCTTTATTCTTTTAATAAGGATAGGTTCAATTTTTCGGCTTGGCTGGCAGCCCCATTTCACTCCCCCTAAAAATGGACATTAAATTCGGAATTTTCAGCCGATTTTGACCTCATAAACACCAAACTGTAGCATTTTTTGCAATCTAAAAAAACGCTATTTTCTGGGAGTTTTCTGTTGACTGTAGTCATTTCTTTCAGAAATTTTCAGATTTTTCAAAATCCATGTTTTGACATTTTTCGTTTCAACTAGCTGAACTTTTTTTTTTAAATGACCTCAAACTTAAAATATGCATAGAGGCGTCCATTACCTACAATACATTACAATAGAACATTTTCGAATTTGTTGAGGTTATGTGCTCAGCGTTTTATCAATTTCCAAACCCCTTTATTTGGGATTTGAAAAGTGAAAATATATATATATATATATATATATTATATATATATATATATATATATATATATACAATATATATAATATATAATATATATATATACTAATATTAAGTAATAAATATATATATATTATATGTAGGGGTGCCTGCATTCACTTCCTGGTAATAAGATACCAAAGATCCAATTTTTTAACAGCTGCCATTTTTAAATTTATAGTACTTTGATAAATTGGAAAAATGCCTAAAAAGTTATTGTGGGTCGAATCAGTTGTATTGTTTATTCTTTTTATTTATATGTATAACTTTGTCCCTTAACAAATTAATTACGTATTTCAAATGTTTTCCAGTTCATTCATTGAGTAAAAAGTGTTTCTTATATTAAAAATAGTTTTGTTTATATTATTTTTGACTTGCTCACAAGTTGTGCGAATTACGGGCACAATACCATACCTCAAGTGGATACTTTCAAAGGTCAGTCCTAACCTTCTTAAAAAACTTAATTCTAATACTTATAAGCCTGAGCATATGTAAACTTAATTATAATAAGTGAACTTTAAAATGGAATTATAAAATTACCGATTAATTTCATAAACATTACAGTTCAGTCACTTCAATTATCAACAACGCTGTATCTCACCGTCTTCGCGAACACAATTAACACTAACCCCTATCCTCGCAGGGTAAGTAACCCTCATGTTAATGAAATCTGTTAAAATAAAAAGGAAAATGCCCGTACTTTCTGCGTTAAAAATAAATCAATGATAACTTGGAAATTCATTAAATTAATTAATTCCGTTATTATTTTTTTTTAGGTTTTAATGTTTGGTCTAAAATTCGAACTTCAATTTTAATGTTCGGTCTGAAGTTTCAGTTTTGGATTAGGTTTTAATGTTTGGTCTAATAGAGAATTCAAAAACCTTCAGTTTCAAACTTCAGTCTCAAACCATTCAGTTCTAACTTCAGTTTCGAACCTCGTCCTCGATTTTCGTTTCATTTTTGTATTAGAGTATAGCCGGACTTAAACATTGTTCGCTATATTCCCCTTACATAATTATTCCAATATTTTCACTGTTTATAGTTTTAGACCTTGAAACAGAACTTTGTTTCATCATTTATCATATTTGTTCCATGCCTTATTTTGTTGTCGTGAAAATTGACAATATTCGTTGCTCGGTTTTTTTTTATTTAGCTGCCCTTTAAGAATTATTAAAGGCCAGGCCATAATTCGGAATTGTCTAATTGTTTATGCCACCTCTTAATCACATTTCTGAAGGCGCAACATTGACAACTAAACAGAGTCCAGTGACTGTATCTTTGGACTTGTTAGAAGGAAACTCGTTGGAGTTGGTGAAAAACACGCAGCCTGGCTCAGAAATCCTTCACGTAAGGCTGTCACAGTCACCAAGATTTCAACCATATCAGGTAAAATTGGGTGTTTCCTCAATTCTAACCATTGATAGGATAATTTTCTTAACTTTAGATATTCTACAAATTGATTTGAAATTCCCAAAAGTGCGGTGTGTAAAATTAACTTTTTACACTCCGTTACATAAATACAAATTGAATTGGCGCCCGAACAGGGACTTTGTTTCTCTTGTCGGGTTGCGCTTAATTCACATCCTGTGACTTTATTCACATTATATTCATCGCGATTCTCGGTTTTCCTTGTCTTTTCACAATGTTGAAAGACTTAATTCAGGAAAAGGATTTATTTAAATCTCAGTCTCAATATAGAGAACATGGAAGGCATGAAAATCACCAGCCTTCTCTGTTCAATAATCCTCATACTTTCGGTTCGGTTCCTCCTGGTTTTTCGCCGTTACCTCCTCGACTTATCCGTAATACGAACATGTATTCGGATGATTATACTTCAGATATGATCAATAATGATTATTATAAAACGACTCCTTTACAAGAAAGTCCATTCCGTAATTCTCGAACTTTTTATTCGCAAAGTTCTGGATTATACGGTGACAAACGCTCAAATAGCGAAGGCATGAATTCGTATATTCCGATCCCTAAGCGCGCACGCGGGAATTTCTTCTCTTATCCTCGTAATTATTCCCAGAATTATGCTCAAGTGAATTATCATAATAATTACCCGCGCGGTGACTTCTATTGGTCTCAAAATAGACCACCCCCGTATTTTAGATCACAGACTCAACGACCGTTTGACAGACCAGACTTCCCAGACGACCACATAACCCTACAGTTGGATATGTTAAAAGAAAACATTAATCTTTTAACCCAACTTCTTCAAAACACCACAAAAATGGTGGAAATTCTTCAGCAAAGAGAAGATTCTTGGAAGACATGTCATTCCCGTAGTTTTCGACTTCACCGTTTTCCAATCCTTTTTTAAGATTAGAAAATAAAACCAGTTATTCCATATGCCGAGTTAAAAAATTAAACTGTGGTGGCTAACAAAGATCCTAATTTTAAAAATATTAGTAGGACTAAGTTGTTATTTATTGTAGATATAATATTACTTTGAATTTGCTAGAAAAAATAAATAACTAAAAATATTAAGAAATTCAGATTTGCTTAAGTGTGAAATTGTAAATGAATTAAGTATTGTATTGTAAATAAGCTAAGTATGTGTGTGTTTTATGTAAATAATAAAAATACAAAAATATATATATGTAGGAAAACTTATATATGTTGGCTGTCAGAGGTATGTATATATATATATATGTGTATGTATGTGTATATATATATATATATATATATATATATTGTATGTATTATATATGTGATATATATGTATATAATATATAATGTAATGAAATAAATAATTGAAAATAGGTTATGTCTGTATGTATGTATGAATGTGAGCGTTTGTGTGTGTGTACGTGTAGTAGAGATGGAGTAATGTTTTTAAAATGAGAATATCTGGAAAAAAGAGAAATTTAATGTAGAATATATGGGAAAAATTCTTAAAACTCTGAAAGGTTACTGAATAAAGTTAAAAATAGGTAAATAATGTAATTACGAAGGAAATAATCTTGTTATTAATCTTTAAAACAGTTTTGAAGGAGCAGAAATTACGAAAGCCATATCTTGAAGTAAAAATGAAGGAAGAGCAGGAAACCACTACTGGTGACGTCACGAATGAAACCACATGGCGAACGTGATGGAACGGAAGGCAGTCTCACTTGCATCCAGAGTCGATATGCGATAACATCTATTTCCGTGTCGTGTAGGCTATTTGTTTAAGCTTTGTAAATTTGTTATGTTTACTTGACATTCTGAACTCATTCTGATAAGATTAGCTCTGTGTGATTTGATATTTTTGTTGGCTTTGTTTACGTTTTGTAACAGTTTTGTTTCATACCAATTCACTTATTGTCTGGATCTCATACTGATAGCAGTGATTTTTGTTGTGCTCTGTTACCATTTATCATTTCGACTTTGACATACGTTATTTCATTATTTAGACTTTGCATATTTTAGCGCAATTATCAGAATTTGTTTATTTATTGAAAAGTGTTAGAATATTTTTGTAAATAGTTTAAACTTTGTATATTTATTTGATCGACTCTGATTTATAATATAAGTTGGAGACATTGTATATTTTGAAGCTACAAGTATTTAAAGGGATTTAAAGGTAATATGAATTTTTTAAATTAAATAAATATAATATTATTATTAGTTAGTATTGCGCTGGCAGTTGGCTTTGATTTTAGCTTTTGCAGTGGCAGTCAGCGTCAATAAACAGAATTGTTTAGTATTAGTAATTTGAGAGATGCACACTGTGCATTGGCATTTATTGTCCAAAAATATTATTATTTAGATCACGCAACTTGTTTGTGAACGAAAAAACAACTAAATATTACTATACTTGTGATTTGATTGATCTTAGTTTCATATTGTACAGAAAATTATTAAAAGTTTTAAAGTTTATTTTGATATTTAAAGAATTTGATTAAAGTTGAAAAATTGAAGCTTTTGTTCTGATAGTTCCTTGTTTTTAGTTGAGTTTCATTTTATTCGAGAGATTTTGGTCATTTATTATTGATAAGGAAATGCATGGTTGTTGACAAGGACGCGGCCATTTTGATTAAAAAGCCGGCAGCCGCCATTTTGAAAGTGACAGTGACTTAAAGCATCAACTGTCTGAATTGTTTGAATAGTTAAGGTGATTAAGATATATCATCTTTGACAATTAAAATACCTTGATAGATTAACACGATTAATAGTTGAAATTATAATATTATGAAAGAATACTTAATTCTGTTGAAATAAATATAGTAGTCCTTGGACTTGACAGAATTACTTAAGACTTGATCTGATTTGGGACTTTGATAAATTTTCAATTAGTTCATGATGATTAATAATTTGTGACTTTGTAATAGAACTTAATTTACAGTAACTTTTGACAGTTAATAGATTGAATAGTACTTAGAAATTACAGTGTTTAGTTTACATTGCATTGATGTGACTTTAGCTTTGAAGGAAAACAATAGGACTTATTTTTGTTGAACATAGATTTAGTTGAACTTAGAATTGAATTTAATCGGACTTTGACTGATTAACTTAGAGTTCGACTTTGAAGTTAGGACTCGACTTTTCTGAAATTGATATTCGGCTTTGAAGTTAACATTTGACTTTGCCTGTGATACTCGACTTTGAGTTTGACCTTTGATTATCTGAACTTAGCCTTTGATGGTAATTATTTAACTTAGTTCTCAGCTTTGACTGTTTGAGTTGACTTTTAGTTTTAACTTTTGAATTTAGCTTTTGACTTTAACTTTTGAATTTAGCTTTCAACTTTAACTTTTCAAATTTAGCTTTCGACTTTAACTTTTCGAACTTAACTTTCGATTTTAACGATTTGCCTTTAGTTTTGACTTTAGTTTTGTAGATTGGTTTTGACTTTACTTGACTGGTCTTTCGATTTAAATTATTTATAGTTGATTGTTGTAGTTTTCAACTTTCGTTGGTATAATAAAGTTTTGGTATTCGATACTTTCAAGGTTATTCCAACTTTGATGTTACAGTTGGATTTCAACTTGTTTGAATGAAATATTTTCTGATTTAACAGGATTTATTTTCTTTAGTTGAGGTTTACGATTAATGCATATTTTTGATTGTGCATTAATTATAGCGAGATATTTTTGATGAACTCACAACAATTTCAAGGTGAATTGAATGTTTGAATACCTTGAAGTTTGATAACACTAGTTTGATAAATTAAACTTTATAACGGTTTAATGGTAATTACAACTGACTTTGAGAAACAGTGATAGTAGCCCTGAATATTTAGCCTCAATTGACAATTTAGATTTTACAGTAGCTTTTGATTAATTAAATTAAAAGTTGGCCTTAGTTTGTTACCTTTATATTGAAAGTAAAAGGTAACTTGTTTGGAAACATAGCAAAGATTTATAGACGATTTATTAAACCAGATTCATATAGCTAACATTTGATACAAGTAATATCTTTATTTGAGATTTGATTTTGACCAGTTGGATATTTTTATAGAAACATCTTATAGCTATTGAGTTGATTCATATTGAAGTAAGGAAGTATAACATCTGAAAGATTCTCGAAGTTCTTTATATCTGTAAAAAAGAATTCTACGAATACATCTGACTACATTTAACTACCAACACATCTAACTACTAAGGATAGGGAACAGAACACAATAGTTTTTATTTAGAATTAGACACAACGCAGTGTAAGTTTTTCTGTTCTTTGACCACTATACGATTTTATAAGTTAGAAATTTTTGGTAGTGCGGGTAGTCATATCTGCACTACAACAAGATTTTTCATGGTGCCAGAACCATGCCGTACTGGGTTTAAGTTGTGCATTTTTGATGTTTGTTTTCCCGCTTTCTTCCCATAATAGATTCTTTGGTGGGAGGGTGTGTTAGGGCCTTTACGCCTTTTGAGAAGGAAACATAGAAAACTTGAAAAGAATAAAGTTTAGATATTTGACATAGTGTATAGTATAGTAAGATAAAATGGAGGACCAGAAAGTTTTACCAGAAAATCGAAATAGACAAGACGAAACCAATTGTGAATTTTGTAATAGAAAAGGACATGAGGTAAAAAATTGCTATAGAAAGAATGGTTGTTGTTTTGCTTGTGGTGAAAGAAGCCATCAGATTAGAGAGTGTAAATTGAGAAATAAAGAAAGAGAAGACCAATCACGAAATATAAGAATAGAATGTGCATTTTGTAGAAAAGGAGGCCATTTGGAAGCACATTGCTACAGAAAATGGAAATGTTGTTTCTTTTGTGGAAAGCAGAATCACAAGATAGAATATTGTAAAGAAAGAATGAAAGACAAGCAAGAAAAAATCAGGAAAATGTGAGAAAAATTTACAAATTTTCCTACTAATTACGTGCTAATTC
>JABUQX010037973.1:5000-7500 GCA_015478945.1 Trachelipus rathkii
TGGCATTTTCTAACCTTTTTTATTTTATCTGTGTAGTTGGGGTGAGGGGAGGAAAGGGAGGAAGGGGGGAGGAGGAAGAGGGTGGGGGAATAGATACACATGAAAGTCCATACTTTTATTTTTGTAATATATTTAACGTATTTGTGTTGTTATGTGGTTTGGTGAGGCAGGTGGAAGGCCTAGGTTTGGGGAAAGCACGTGAAGTGGGGGTCCCCGTAGCGTACAGCCTGATTGACCTTAGTATATAGAAGTAGGGAAAGATGGGGAGGAGAGTGGTAATTAGGGTGGGGTGTATGATGTGAGAGGGGTAAACGAGGATTTGAAGAGGGAGGAGTGGGGCTGATGTTTGAGGATAAAGTTTGGATGTGTTTAAGGGAAACAGAAACAGTTGATAAGGAAAGAGGAGTTTTGGATTTTGAAAATACAAGGGTATTGGTATCGGGGGTGAGCGAGAGAGGTGAGGGCGAGGGAGGGGGTGGGATAGTATGAGGATAAGAGATGTGGGACAGGTGAGATTGTGAAAACAGTGAGTTTAGGATTAATGTGGGTAATCAAGTGAAATCGGGGGGGAAATGTGGGTTTTTTTATTGTGCATACGCACTGCAGTGAATGGAGTCGAAGAGGAAGAGAGAGAAAGATTTTGGGGAGAATTGAATGAGTGTTGGGAAAAGAGTTTTGGGGTAAATGAAAAAATTTGTTTATTGGGAGATTTGAATGCAGGAGTGGGAGGGAGGAGGTAGGAAGAATAATAGGACCTTTTGGGGTAGGAGAGAGGAATGATAATGGAGAAAGTCTGATAGAGTTATGTGTTGAAAGAAGAATGATAGTTGGGAATTTCTCAAAAAAAAAAAATGATAATCATAAGTACTACATGGAAGAGTGAAGATAACTGGGGGGTAAGGCGATTACTAGATTATGTTGTGTAAATGGGTAAGATAGAGGTAGATGTTATAGATGTAAATGTGTTTTAGAGGGGCGGGAGAGGGATCGGATCCTGATTTGGTGATTGCAGGATATAGGGTGGGAGGAGAGGTTGACGGTGATGGGAAAGGGAGAAAAGAGGAGAAGTGGAAGTTGGAATAAGGTGTGAAAATTGGAAGGAGATAGTATGTAAGGAGTTTTAGGAGAGGTATGGGGACACGGTGGAGAAACGTGAGAGGGACGGGAATTGGGGAGGTGGAGGGGGAAGTGGTAAGAGATGTTAGAGAGGCAGTAATGTGAAGAGGCTAGAAGGGTATGTGGGGTAAAAAGGGTGGGTGCAAGCAGAAGGAAGGGATTGAGTGTGGAGTGAGGAGGTGAAGGAGGTGGTGAAAAGGAAAAGGAGGCTTATGTGAAATGGTTGGGAAGTAGGGGAGAAGATAGCTGGGAGGAATATAGAAGGGTTAGAGTGGAAGCAAAGAGGGCGGTGGAGAGGGCGAAGAGAAGAGCAAAAGAGGAATGGTGTAGAAAAGTGACAGAAAATTTTGAATCGGGGAGTAAGATGTTCTGGAAAGAGGTTAATAAAAAAAGGAAGAGGAAGGAGGGGTTGGGGGAGAGGATTAAGGGAGGAGATGGGGATTGGATAGGAGGAGAGGATAGGGTGAGGAAGAGGTGGGGGGAGTATTTTAGTGGACTATTGAATGAGGGGGGGGGGGTAGGGGAGGAAGATATGCAAGAGGTGAGGATGGGAAATGAAGTGGGGAGGGAGGGGGGAGGATGAAATACAAATGGAGGAAATTATTAGGGCCGTGAATAAAGGAAAAAAGGGAAGTCCGCAAGTCTGGATGGTGTGAGAATGGAAATGTTGCAGAAGGGAGTGTATAGGGGTGGAGGAATGGTTGCATAGGTTATATAACATATGTTGGAGGAGTGGGTGAGGTACCACAGGATTGGGAGGATGGATGTTTGGTTCCCCTGTATAGAGGGGAAAGGGGATAGGATGGAATGTGGAAATTATAGAGGTATATGTCTTTTAAGGGTGGTAGGGAAAGTGTACGGAAGAATATTGATTGAGAGAGTAAGAGGTTTTACGGAGGGAGAATGGGGAAGCACAAGGAGGATTAGGGAAGGAAGAGGTGTGGTGGCCAAGTGTTCACACTAAAGAATGCTTGTAGAGAAGTATTGAAGAGGAAGGGAAGTGTTGGATTGTTTTTTTAAGATTTAGAGAAAGCATATGATAAAGTGAAGAGGGGTGAAATGTGGAGGGTGGTTGGAGGAAAATGGGGTGGGGGGTAATTTGGGGAAAGGTATTAGGGCTTTTTATAAGAATAGTAGAAATGTGTGTGAGAGTGTTAGGAGGGGAGAGTGAGATGTTTGGGACGGTGTGTGGATTGAGGCAGGGGTGTGTAATGTCGCCGTGGCTTATTCAATTTGTTTATGGAGAGTGTTTGCAGAGGAATGGTGAGGGAGGGGAGGGGGTGGAATTGATGAATGGGAATGATAGAAGGGAAGTGAACATGATACTGTTTGCGGATGATACTGCCCTAAGTGGCGAAGAACGCGGAAGGGCTGAGGTATTTGG
>JABUQX010037973.1:12500-16465 GCA_015478945.1 Trachelipus rathkii
GGCTCAAACAATTTCTGCGGACCCATCGTATATGTCATCCGATAACAAAGGATGAGTTAGCGCAAATTCAAACCATAATTTGAAAAGTGGCTTGTCACGTTCGATGGCTGTGAATAATGACGTCACATTTGGACGAATCGTGACGTCAGGATGACTTTGAACAATGACGTCACATTTGGGTGAATCGTGAAGTCAGGATGACTCTGAACAATGACGACACATTTGGATGAATCGTGACGTCAGGATAACTTTGAACAACGGCGTCACATTTGGATGAATCGTGAAGTCAGAATGATTTGAACAACGGCGTCACATTTGGATGAATCGTGACGTCCAGGACGATTTTGAACAATGACGTCACATTTGGATGAATCGTTATGACCCGAGTTCACTCGTTGATTGCAAGCAAAACCGATCCGGGAATATTTTTGTAATACAAAAATTGTTATTTGATTTCATGAAAATTCATCTGATAGAATTTTTTTGAATGCTTTACGATTGGCTAAGAGTTCCACCAATCAGCGAGGCCATCATCAGGGACCTATACCCAAATGCTCGACAGGAAAATGGGTCCACATTTGTAAAATAAATCTGGTTATTCAGAGTTCCGCTAACGAATCTAACCTAACCTAACCTAACCTAACCTAACCTAACCTAACCTAACCTAACAACTAAACTTAACCTAACCTAACTTAACCTAACCTAACCTAACCTAACCTATCCAAACCTAACGCCTGCGGCGGGCTGTACAAGAAATTTTTTCGATGTTGTTTCGACCTTTTTACTTGTCGACCGCTTGGGCTAGTCCCCATCATCAGTCATGCATATTAATCCATACCAATTGGGAAAGAGTGCAAGATTGTAATTTTTATACTTTGTATAAAAGCAATCAAAATTTAGTGTCATATTTTAAGATCAAAATTGTGTTTGATGGAATTAAGCGGGGAAGTAGGTTTTATGTCAGTTTTATAACGCTCCGTTGCCTCTTTGAAACGGTTTAAGGGCAAACGGATTCGGAACCTTCACTCCTCCCATATTTTTCATCTCCGCAGAATGAAGCGGTCGCACCCGCCTGTGGTGCGGCAGGCCTCCGCCAGTCAGCTTTCGGCGGAGGGGGCGTTGCTGCGCCCTGGTGGCAGCTTATGAACTTGGGAAGCCTTCACTCCTCCCTTTTCTATGCTCGAGTGAAAGATGAGCCATCAATGTTGATTTCATCAAAGATGACTCATCAATATAGATGGTATCCAAGATGAACCTTCAGAAGTTGAGGCATCAATGCTAGGGCATTAATGCTGAGGCATCAAAGTTGAGGCATCAATTGCTGAGGCATCAATGCTTCGGCATCAAAGTTGACGCATCAAAATATCGAGTGCTTGAGTGTAAAGTGTAAGTGTAAAGGTTTTCTATGCTGAGTGAAAGAGTAAAAAGCTTAAAGGAATTGTGTTATGGAAAATGCGTAAGGTGATTATGAAGCTGTTATAAAATCTAACTCATAGTAGGGTGAGCATTCTAGCAGCTTGTAATTAACACATCGATTCCCTCAATACCTTATTACCTACGGGGTAGACAACCCCTTTACGGGCTTCTAGGCTCAGGGGACGGCTCAGAAAGGCCTTTGAAAAAAAGGTGGCAGCATCAGTTGCACTATGTGGCACCACTTGGCCTATGTGGCACTCCACACCTTGTTTTTATCTCGTCGCACCTCTTGCACTATGTGGCACCCTTTGGCACTCATTGGCACTCATCTGGCCACTCTTCACTTGGCACTCTTTTGGCACTCACCTGGCATCATTCTAATACTCATAGAACACTAATAGAACATCACTAGATACTTCCTTGAACGGTGATTGGGAACCAGTCAAGCCATCAATTAGCGTGGGTCAGAAAATGACGCCATGGTATATGGTAAGTCAAGGCTAAATATCATGGTCAAAAACAAGGTAAAGACAGTCAAAAAACGGGCTAAGTCCCTATAGGAAGGACAAAAATTACCGTGGGTCAATTTTGACCCGCGGTATATGGCAAGGTAAAAGCCGAAATATCATGGTCAACAAGGATAAGACAACATCAAATACGGGCTAAGCCCCTAAAGGAAGATCAAAAAATTTACCGTGGGTCAAAATTGACGCATGGAAGACCAAAGGGGTTCTCAAAAAATTCCGTGGGCCAAAATTGACAGAATGGAACACCAAAGGGTAGCCAAAAATTAACCGTGGGCGAAGAAAAATGCACGCCAGTGGAAGGATCCAAGGGTTGGTGCGAAATATCATGGTCAAAACAAGGTAATCGAACATTATCAACAAAGGCTAAGCCTCCTAAAGGAAGATCAAGAAGTTCCCGTGGGCAAAAAATGGCCCAGCGGTCGAAAAAATTAGGGGGCGTAAAAATAGGGGGGGTAATACGTAACGGTTGCTGAGGCAACCGTTTGGCGCAACCCTTCTTCGAAGGGTTGCACAAAAAATTAGGGTTGCCGAAAATTAGGGTTCTCAAAAATTAGGGTTCTCAACAAAATTAGGGTTCTCAATAATTTAGGGTTCCTCACAAATTAAGGGTTTTCAAAATAATTAGGGTCTCAAACAAATAACCGTGGGCCACAAAACTTGACTCCCATGGACAGACGGCAGGGTTTGGGTCGAAAAAAAGTCAAAGTCCCAAAAAGGGTAAAGGCCCAAAAAGGTAAAGCCCCAAAAAAAATAGGGCTAAGCCCTAAAGGAAGCCCAAAAATTACCGTGGGTCAAAATTTGACCCACGTAATGGCAGGTAAAGTAGCCCGAAATAACCATCTCACTGGGTCAAACAAGGTAAGACATCAAACAATAGGGCTAAGCCCCTAAAGGAACGATCAAAAATTATACCGATGGTCAAATTACCCATGGATACCAAAGGGTGGTCGAAACAAATTTCCGTGGCTACAATTGACCCATGGAGACCAAAGGGTTGGTCAAAAAAATAACCGTGGGCCAAAATTGAACCCGTGGTATCTCCTGGCCAGGCGTGGTCAAACAAAAGAAAGACATCAACAAACATAGGGCTAAGCCCCCTCAACGGAAGATCAAAAATTACCGTGCGGCAAAAAATGGCACGGTCGCACGAAATGGGCGCGTAAAATCGCGGGGGGTATAGTACACACGGTTGCTGACGGGCAACCGTTCTGGCGCACCGCCTGTCTTCGAAAGGGTTGCTCAAAAATTATAGGGTTGCCAGAAATAATTAGGTCCGTTCGGCCAAAAAATTTAGCGGCGACCACTTAAAATCACCTGCTGGTTTGCCACAAAACTGAGCCCAGTGGACAGACGGACAGGGTTGGTTCGGAAGAAAAGGCCTAATTGGCCCAAAATGGTTCACAGGTTCTTAGTTGTTTAAGAGAACAGATTTTCGGGCTCACCACCAAAGGTTATCTGGGCAAAAAGGTAAAGGTCAAAAAATGCGAGTCAACAGGTCAGTTGTAAAAACTTGGGGCTTCCTCTCCAAAAAAAGGTCAAGGTAGCGTAAAATCACCGCCGATTCTCTGGGTCATCTTTGCACGCATTCGTCGTGCAGATAGCTTTATTCCTACTACTTGTGCGTCGACGCCCATTGTTTATATGCGTTGATACTTATAAGCCTCCTGTTATTGAAGTATTCAAAGTAGTGAAATGATTATTTATTTATTCATCTTATTTTATTGTTTTTGTATCTTCGAGTTGTCAATGTGTTGAATCCTATATACGTAAGTTAGTCTGTTTTTGAATTTGAGTGACGTTATGATGAGACATGTTCATTTATGTTCAAGTGGTATTGCCGGGCCCTTCTGACCATTTTTTGGTATTTAATCGATCCATGCATCGTAAGCTTTTCGTACCGGAGTGGTATAATATTTCTTGCCGATTGTTTACAGTAGAGTTTGCTCCAGAAATTCAGTGTTCTGTCAATTCTAATGTGTTACAATAATTATAATTATATATATATATATTATATATATATTC
>JABUQX010037974.1:0-5000 GCA_015478945.1 Trachelipus rathkii
TCCCGGGAACTACTCCCCACTTAGTGCACATTTGCACCTCCTCGTTTGTGCCAGTAAGATGTTATAAAATATAAAAAAGGACACTGTTACTAACTCATATCCTACTCATTCTATAGAACCATGAAATCTGATTCTCTTTTAGCTACTAGAAATTCAAATCACTCTTTCCTATTCACCCCCCTTAACCATTCTCATTTTTCCTCACAACCCCATAGGGATAAAATTCTATAATTTTTCATTTCAATTATTATTAATTATTCATCATTATTATTATTATTATTTTATGTATTATTATTCTTATTAATTATTATTATTATTATTATTATTATTATTATTATTACTTCAAAACAAGAATTATTTTTTGTATAATTATTATTATTATTATTATTATTACTCTATATTATTACATAATTTATAATTATACATTTTTTATAGTTAAACTAAATAATCTCCTTCACTCTACCATTATATATTACATCTAAATTTCATATGAGTCTATATGGTTACTGAAAATCATTATCATAAATATTTCACTTTGAAATTAGACTCATCTACACATCTATTATTCATTTACTTATTATTATTATTATTCCAATACCTTAATTAATATTATTCTAAATAATTTTCAGATCTATTATTATTTATTATTCAACTAAAGAAGTCTAAATATATTTTATATAATATCTGAGTGGTTAAATACTTCATTTCCTTTCAAAACAGTTTTCCCTATTCTTGCTATATAGCTCCATAATGCACTTAATATATATATATATCACAAAATCCTACAATATAATCACATATTTAACAATCTCAAACTTAAATTTAATATCACATTAGATATCTAGGAACTCACTCAACACTATATATATACATAAATGATCTTAACCATAAATATAGGCTTAGTAACTCTATATAAGTGATCCACTATATATCCACAAAGGTTGGGCACACAGTAATTGGGCGAAAAGAGCTTAATCGCTTCTGTCTCATTCCCTTATATCGGTTCACCTCATATAACATAAATAACTCTCATTTCGATTAACACTACATCCATGAAACGCGTTTTACTTCGGTAAGCAATGGTAACGGAGCAAGTTATATCTGTTATATCAACGTTAACGACTCACTAACCGTAAACTTCAAAATAGTAGGAATAGAATTAACATGTTAATTTTCTGTAGAGAAATGAGAATACAGCACCCAATAGCACAAAATTTTAAAAACTTATTTGCCTTAAGTACTACCAAACGTGTGTATTATTATATCCAAAAGCTTGTTTTATATGTATCAATAAACACATGTTCGAGAGCCATTGAAAGAGGAGGAAAGCGTTTAAGGGCAAGAGGTCTTTATAGAAAAAATTAAAATATAAATTCTAATATTTATCGAAATCGAATCTAATACAATTTTAAAATCTGGATCATAAAGCATTAAAATATTTTATAAACTCATAAATTACGGAACTGGTTCACATAAGCACTGTGGGCCAAAATTTCTATCAATCTCCTGTTACACTCGCTTAACTTTACAAATGTCCAACTTCATACAGTTAAAGTCTAGTTTTTCCTTAATTCTTTTCGAACATTAAACGACACGTTATGAAGACGTTAACAAAAATAAATTTAATCGGGTACGTCATCTGGCTTAAAGAAATAGAGTTCAAATCCAACATAAATATACTTATATCCTATTTATGATATATAATATATTATAAAGTATTTCATATATATAATATAACTATAATATATTTGGGATATTACCTCACTATACTCATGATAATAAATTTTAAGTATAAGAGATTCGTTTAACATGAGTCGAATTAACATAACGTATAGAACTACATCTACCACGAGGCATGCTTCAGCATTATCTATTAAGCTCAAAGTAAATAGGTGATAGTTAGGGCAATCCCACTACTACTAATACCTCATTATAATAGCCTTTAAGTCGATACTTCTAACTGAAAAATATAACGACAGTGCACAATTTACTG
The DNA here is from genome assembly GCA_015478945.1 of Trachelipus rathkii. Classification (NCBI taxonomy): domain Eukaryota; kingdom Metazoa; phylum Arthropoda; class Malacostraca; order Isopoda; family Trachelipodidae; genus Trachelipus; species Trachelipus rathkii. The sequence goes on from JABUQX010037974.1 coordinate 1,994, forward strand.
AGTTGCTGAGTGGTAAACTGCTTTTCCATCGACTCCATTGCCGAACATAACATGAGATAAGTGAGTGTTTACAGGTGGCGATTGGTCTTCATGTAAGTTTAGTATGTATCAGTCAAGAGAAGATTTGGGTCGATGACCTCGTCTGTCTAGATAAACTACAGTTTCGTAATTACCTACTCCAGTTAAGAATGAATAAATCAGCCTCAATGTACCAGAATTTAAGTGATAAATGAGGAAAAGGATTTAAGTATATGAAATTGCTTTTGCATGTGAGATATTAGGGTATTGCTATTAGGCACGTTTGTGTGGATGCAAAATATATAATATTAGCTTTTTTATCTTAAAAAAGAGAATAAAAGAACCGTACACCAATATAAAATTGGGTAGGTGAGTAATTATTTCATTACGCTCATTCGAGATAGTAAGCGTGTTTACTATATAATATATAATATTTAATTCTAGCTACTATATATGACTCAAAACTCAGAAAATTTTTTTAACATTACCTATTATCTTACAAATATCACTAATCATCATCACTATCACTATTCATAAAACTATCATACTTATACAAATTTTTTAATAACTTTACATAATAATATACTAATTTATCATATAATATTTAAAATATTTTATAATGAGAGATCCTAATAATGTACTTTATTATTATAAATTAGATAGTTTTATTAATGTTTATTTATAATTAATAAAGTTAATTATATAATATTATATATAGATATAATTATTATATTAATATTTTATATTATACCATATTAATATTTTTTATAAAATAATTAAAAACGATAATATATATAATATATTATATATATATATTTAAAATATATACAAAAATATATATATATTAATTTATTATTGCGAGTACTAAAATATATTATATTATATTTTAAATACTAATTTTATATAATTAATATTACATTATATTGATAAAAAATAATAGTTAAATATTTCTTTTACAAATATAGGAAATATAGTTTAACATAAATTCTGTAAAATATATACTTATATTTTAATTATAATTATAATTATATCTATCTATTTAGTTTATTCTACTTATTATCTCACAAAATAAAAGTTTTTACAATTATATATATATATATAAAATTTATATAATTATAATTATTAAATTTATATTAATATATAGATTATATATTTATATTAAATATATATTATATTATATTACTCTATACTCTATTTATACTTCTGGCCTCTGGCCGCACTTAATTGGAGGCCAACAGCTGCTTCCAGAAGCCGACCTGCCGAACGTAACAACCAAGGGCGGTATTCCTCAGGTATATAGTTGGAGAGAAGACATAAAAAAAGAGAAGTCGTGTCAACAAGGGGCCGGAACGAAGAGCTGTGTATTCATTACGTTCAGATGTAGGAATGCTCTATGTGTCTGGAAATAATAAGTGACAAAGCTATAGTCGAGCAAGTGTGGGAGGTTGAACTCTCCGAGTCAATTATGATTTATATAAAACCTCAATATATTTTATATTGCCATGAGTTGGGTGGTGACCTGATCTGCTCCTGGCGCGTGGTCCATTTGGCCTCTTCTGGTTACAGCGGTTCTTCTCTCATGGCCTGAAAAAGTTTTTGTTGAAGTTTGGAGTCGTTTTTAAAAAATAAATTGTTAAATATTAGAGATGTAGGTATTTTTTGTATACATGGTAATTCTAACAAAAGAAGCACTTTAAAATGATTAATATCCATGAAAAATTGTCACATTGATTTTTTGGGAAGAAATATTAATATATATGTATTAATAAGATGTTATTACTAAATCAAGAAGTTGAGCTAAGGTTGAACAAGGGAGGAGGGATTTTTAGTCCTTTATCGAAAGGGGATTGAGGATTATATTTAGATGACATAAGGGTGGGTTGGGTTATCGGGTTTTTCTCTGATTAAGCAATTTGAGATTACTTAGCAATCCTTTTATCTTGATTTTCTGGAGGTTTCTTCGTGATAAATTATTGGATTAGGGAGTGGTATTTTATTAGGTGTCAAACATGTTAGATTAAATTATGTAGGGCATGTATGTTGAGAGAAGAAATTTGTAATTTATGTTATGTGTTTGATAATTTGAGTAGTAAGCTGGAAAAGCTAAAAATTTATAAAAGATTAAGTTTATAAATTATTGTTTTAAGAGTATTGTATTAATAGAATACGTTAGTAAGATGATTGAGTGGTGTATTTACTGATTCGCTTATATTAATACTGAAGTTGTGTTGGGAAAAGGGTATTCGGAAGGTGTTTAAAGTTTTCAGTTGCAGTTTGATGGAAGTGTTTATTGGAGTCGATGTAGGTGAGGAAACGTCATGTGGGTGTCGTTTGTAAGTCCTAGTATTTTTGTGAGATTTTTTGGGTTCATTCAAGGATGCGGTTGTTGTTGTTCAGTGTAATTATGGGATGGAGGGAGGGATTGATGACGGGTCCAGTTGGTTATAACACAGGGTCCATACGTAGGACTTTTAAAGGGGGGAATGGCGGTCATTCTTTCGTGAGATATAAAACCAATAATTGTCACTCAAATATAATTAGTAGACTATTTAGGCGTTGGGTATCGTTGTGTGGCTCGTGTGGAGGTATATACGTTGGGTGTTGGAAATAAGGCTGATATGCTGCGGGTGAGGATACTCTTGGTGGAGTGGTGGATTAGAGGGTGAGGGTAGAATCTGCTAGTGAAGGGATATGTGTTATGAAGTAAAAAATGAGACGCAGAGGGATAAGCTTCCTTGTGGGTACAGAGAATCCCGTTTTGTAATTTGATAGAATGGGAAAGGTTATATTTTGTATAGAAAAATTTTTAATTAATAGCAGAACCTTTCTTATTTTTAGACTTTCCTCAGTGAGATGTTATCAGTCTTCATTTTTTTAGAAGGTTGAGTGGACCTGAGCATATTATTTTAAAATAAAAGGGATGTTAGTGTGGGGATCGGTGGATCAATATATTTTTGATTTAATGTCTATTGCTTGAGTATATGTCTGT
>JABUQX010037974.1:10000-22500 GCA_015478945.1 Trachelipus rathkii
TTTTGTGATCACAATGGACATTATTCACCTACCCTATTAATGTAAGCTTTTAAAAATTTATTTTTCCCTTTTTTGTATAATATAAACTGTTTTCTTTTGGGAAAAAATAAAGTTGGCGTTTGGAAACCGGCCTTTTCAAGTCTTTGGGCATTTGATTTACTAAAAAAAAAAAATTTTAAATCATTCAATTTGAAATGGAAAACAATTTTTTAAAGTAAATTTTTCCAATAGTGTTTAATGTATGAAACTAAGTAAATAGGCTGCAATAAATGATTAAATAGATATTTATAACGCCAAAAATAACGAAATTTGGCCCCGACATTTTGGTCCAGGGAAATAGTCCCCCCCCCCAGGGAATTCAAATTAAATCGGAAATATATATATAGTATATAATATATATCCATCTTCTATAAATAATATAAAAATCTATTAAACATATAAAATTTATTAAAAATTATAAATTTTTTACATATGGTCTATAATATATATATTTATATATATTATAAATATATATATATATATAAATTAAAATTTTTAAAATAATTTTATTTTTTTATAAACGGTTGAATGAATATTAATTGCGCCGAGCAAAAGGGTTTTATGGCCTGGGCCAACTGTTGCCAGTGGGTAAAGAAAGAATAGTTAATGGTTCTTTAACCCAGTGCCTTCGATATATTATTATAGTATATAATTATATTATTATATATAATATATATATATTATTATATATTAAAATAATATATATGTATTACTTATATAATATATATAATATACAATATACATTATGTATATTATTAAAGTATTATTAATTATTATTCTCTAAAAAAAAAAAAAAACGCCAAAATTTTTTTCAGTTGTTTTTACTGTTTTTTCGTTATTACTATTTTAATATATAGATCTTTTATAAAATTTTCTTATAATGGCCTTAGGCCCCCTATAGGCCATTTTAATTGCTTTCTTTTGTTTTTGCTTAATTACTTTTATAATTATTTAGAATCCTAAAAAAAAAAAAAAAAAAAAAAAAACCAATGTTTTACAAAAAACCAATATGTACAAAAAAAAAGCCCAGCTTTTCTAAAAACCCCTTTTCTTTAGAGTGGAACAATAATGTTTAAAATTAATTCTTGTTTAAAATCATTTTTTAAAAGCAATATTTTATGAAAAATAATTCTTTTTGCATAAAAAAAAATAAGTAAATTTTAATTACTCATGGAATTAAGAATACCGCGTCCAAAAGAAAATTTCAAAATTTCCAGAAAAAAACCGGCCTTTTTTTTTTTTTTGTTTTTTAAGTAAACTAACTTAAAAAAACCTATAACAACTTAAACAGAAAAATTTAGTTTAGTTTATAATAAATATGGGGCAAATTTTGGCAAAATCAAATTTACTAAAGTAAATAAAATAAAAAAGACGACATTAGTTATATTATTATAAATTTTCGTAATCAAAATAAAAAAAATTTTTTTTTGGGGCCAATTTCAAAGGAAAAACCCTAAAAAAAATAATATAAAATTTTTATCAATAATTTTGAATTGACCGACTAGCTTTGAAATGAGCTTTCCCTAACGTGGGTTTTAGTAAAAAGTAAGTAAAGAAAGAAATTTAAATTTAGCAAAATTTGGCAAAATTTAAAGCTGAAATTTTTTTAAAAATTCTGCCGTACCCTTAGCAATTTTTAGCTACTTTAGTTTTTGTTGTTGTCCCAGGTATGTTTTAAAATATGGTTCCCAGATGCCTTCAAAAAGAGGTTTTTCCCCGAAGGTTTACTGGAGCAATTGGGCCCCCCAGTCAAGGGGTGAAGGGGGGTGGGTTGGGAATGGAGAATGGGAAAACCTGAAAATTTGCCCCCACGGGGTTTCATAAATTGTAAAAATTAACTTTTAATGAAATGTGCTTCAATAAAGCATTTTAATAATGTAATACATGCTTTTAAACCTTGGTACTTTATCAGGAGTAGTGTTTTTGAAAACAAATTTTTACAATTTATTTTTATCGTTTTTTCCGTACAAAACCAAATAAATTGTAGTTAATAAATCAAAAATTAAAAAATTAAAAAAATTTTTAATTGAAGAAAAAAATCCAAAAAAAATCAAGGTTTTAAAATTTAATATTTTAAATGTTTTTTTTTTTGCAAGTTCACTGCACCTGTTTTTTTAATCTGCCTTAACAACTTTTTTATTAAAAAAAAATTTTTTTTTTTTTAAATATTTTTGTAAAAAGCACAATGTTTTTTTTTTTTGTAACAAAATGGGTTTTTTTTTAAGTTAACATTTTTTTCTGGGGGTTTTTCGGACCCGAAAATGATACAAGAATATTAAAAAAAAAACAAACCATACATCCATTTTCTATGGTGAGAGTTTAGCTGCATATACAGGTGCACATTTTTTCAATAATTTTGGGAATTTGGGTTTTTTTTTTTTTGTTGAAAAGTGGGGTTTTTTTTTTTAGAGCTTTCAAACCCTCCAAAAGGGGTCCCCCTTAGGGGGGGGGAGGGGCCCCTTGCAAATAAAATTCCAAATGAAATTTTTGGTTGTGGAATGAAGATCAAGGAGGGACCAACCAGGGAATGAATCAAAATATTAATGCTAATTTAATAAATTTCTTAAATCCGTGGGAAAGCTTGAAAATATCCTATACACATGACGCAAGAAATGCCTGAAAATTTTTTGTGAAAATTTTACAAAATAAAAAAAGTTTAGCAAATATTTAAAAAAAATTTGAACTTCGAACCATTATAACAAATTTTTCCACTCATACTAGATGCCGATTAATAGGTGCACCAAATTTTTTTTTCGCTCTAGACCTCATATTTACCGAGATAACAGCCCATTGGTTTGTTTTTTATGTTTAAACAAAATGTAACGTTCCTTGTGTAAGTTGTACCCCTATAATATATAATATATATATTATATATTATATTATATAAATATATTATATATATATATATTATATATATAATATATTTATAATATATATATTATATATATTAATTTATATATTATAGCGTATTTTCAGGCCTCCAAGTTTGTTTGCAACTAAGTTTCCATCATCGAAATATATAAATTTTGGTTAATCGGAATCGGTATCGGAAAAGTGGAAAAAATTCGGTGAAAGTACTTGGTATCGGTAATCGTTTGGATAAACGAAATTTTGGGTAATCGGTTGCAAACTTAAATAAATATATATATATATATATTAATTATATTATATATATATATATATAATATATATATAATATATTATATATATAATATATATATATTGGTAAAAGTTTTTAAAACCATCCCTACTAACATGTAAAAGTTTGAACGAACATTACTATACTCACGAGTTTTCCTTGCGACCGTCAAATCAGCCCATATAAAAACTCTAATACGAAGAAGTCGAACTACGATAGAGATCTGACATGATTCCTGTCCCCACTACCGCAAAAATGAAAAACGTTTAACCCTAAATAAATAGGCGTCCGCAAGCCAATATTACGAAATTTGCTAGTGGAAATAATTATGTTTCCACGCAATTTTCAAATAAATATTTTTAGTGTGAAATTATATATATTTATCAATATTATAATAATATATAAATATATATATATATATATATATAATAAATATATTAATAATATATTATATTATTATATATATAATTTTATAATATATTTATTATAATATAATTATTATTATTATAATTACTATTATTATATATATTATATATATATATAATAAATATCACCATAATGTATATTATTTTAATATATCATATTATGATAATACATATATATATATTAATATATAATATGTTATATATATTATAAATAATATTAATATTAAAATAATAATAATATATATTTATAATATAATATATATATTATATATATATTATATATATTATATATATATATTATATATATTATAATATATATATTATATTGCCAACGAAAACCTGAAAACATATGGGTTTGGGAGTCCGCTCAAAATCCAATTAAATATGCGTAAACATTTATTATATTTTACAAAATATTTAAAATTAATTTAGTAAATAAAAAGAAAAAAATTCATATTTTTGAACTATTTAATAATGAAAACAAATTTTGGTTATTTACGCATATAGTTCAGGGCTTGGGCGACCTGAAATGCTGCCAAATGCTTCCCCTCCCTTTTACCAGCCACCCGCCGAATTTTAGTTTTATCTCCCTCGAAGAATATTTTTTTACCGTTACTCTTCAGCCACTTCGAAGCAATGGTTTACCTATGCAAAGTGGTATTTTGGCAAAATGGTGTTACATTGATATATTACTTCCTTTTTGTTTCCTTTTTTCTTTCTGGTAGTGCACAAAAGTAAATGCGTGCACCAAATCCATCGTCTTTGCTGTTTTGCAGTGTTATTACTCCCTTTTGTTATGAATTCTGGAAAATGCCTTCCAGTCAAACGAGTTTTGACAATGGCCAAAGTTGGTGGGCAATGGAGCTTTTTTGGTATTTTTTTCCAATAAACAATCTTTTTAGCATGGGGTTCCATGGAAAATTCCCCTCAATAGTTTTGCAACTACTGAAAAGTTCCTAAAAGAAAGTTTAATTCCTACATCCGTTTCTTTTTTATAGAGATTGTGGCGAATAGTGGGCCATTTTGAAGAACATTTCCTACGTACAAAAAAAATTTGTTTATAATAATTTTTAACTCCCTTATTTCACTGGGCAATTGTTTTACTGGCACGGAAAATTAATACTGAATCCAGTTAGATTCAACTCCTGAAAACCCATGGGGTCGATGTTCCTCATTAATAGCCGTTATACAAGAAGCAGGTTTTTTGTTCATTTTTTACCCGCAACGTAACTTTTTTTCCCATTTGAGAAAGAAGTCATCAATAAATTGTTAAATCAAGCCAAAAATTGATAACGTTTTTTTTGTCTCCTCCCCACTTTTCAGTGCTTGTTGCAATGGATTTTTTCCCCACAGTATTGAAGATGGCGGATTTCCACACTTTTTTCCAAGCAGCAAAGAATTCCAAGTTCTGAAGATAAGATTTCTTCTGGTTTGTCCGGACAGTTTCCAACGGCATCCAGTTTCTACCGAGAAAACCCCAGAAATATGAATATAATCTGTTGTGGAAAGGCATAAAATTTATCCATTGCCCAAATACAGTAGCTTTAATCAAATAAAGGCCTTTTGGCAAAGGTGAAATAATTACTTTACGAATATAGTCCTTCACAAAAGATGCTCCTCCAGGGAGAACTAAAATATCAATAGGAAAATATCCATCCTGGTTTCCTGTATACAACAGCCCAAATTCCAAAACAAGAGCCCCTGATTTTGCCTCCCCGCAAGAAACAACGTTTTTCAAATTTTCCAAATCTCCCGCCTCTTTGAAAGAGGAAAAATGTAATTTCTTTTCCCACTTAAGTCTTTCCTTTTTCCATAAAGCAGTGGGATTTCATCAATTACTAATATATTGTTTTCAGGAAAAATGGTAAAGTTTATCTTGAAATAAAGGGATTTAGCCAATGTTTTTAAATATTCCCTTAGCTTTATAAAGAGGGTCTTAAACCTGATTGTTTTCATGAAAAGGTTTGCAAATACTTCAGCAGAAATTAGAAATCCTATCTCTCGACATTATTACCAAAAGATTAGGCGTTAACACCGGGTTTGATTTTGGTTGAAAGTACATCATTAATTTTCTGGGCTTTACGTTAATAACTCCTGTTAAGCATGAAATAAGTTCCAATCAATTAAAGTTTTAATTTTCAAACCTTAATTTGTCCTCAATGCCATAGAAGGTCCGCCGACCTTTTCCTCCCTCAATCTTTTCCAGCTTCGTCTTTTTTCTCCTCCAAAAATGTAAAAGTTTCCAGCGTAACAATAATTGGTTCAATCAACAATAATAAATTTTTACAATACATTTATTTATTACTTTAAATATTTAGTTGGGCTGGGTTATACCCTGAAAAGTTTCAACTTACAACCGGCATTTCAGCAAAAGTGAAACCTGGGTCCGGTTTGCACCTTAGGAAAGTAACATGCCATTAAATTTTAGGTTTGTAGTGGGTGGCCTTTTCAGTTAAGTTTTCATTAATTCAATCTAACAATCTAATTTCCTACAAGTTTTTTCTTTCCCTCATCAGACCCTGGAATGCCCCTTTGATACAATTGCTAATCCACACTCTGAAATTCCTCCTGTATCCAAAAAATCAATCCAGGAAATCAATCGTTAATACAATTTTGAAAATCAATAAGTCAGGCCGTTTTTTTTTTCAAAGAATTCAATATATCATCCTTTGTAATATTTCCTACAGTTTTATTTCTAAACTTTTTTTGGGTATTTGGATTCTTTTAGATCACGAAAATACCTGCCAAAATATAAAGATATAATAATATTAATATATTATATATAATAATATTATATATATATATATATATATTATATATATTATATATATATATAATATATATAATATATAAATATATTTATCGTGGTATTATATAAATATATATATATATATTATAATAATATTTTATATATAATATTATATATATATTATATATATATATATATATATATATATATAGATATAAATATATATATTATATATATATAATAAATGTATATAATATATATTATATATATATATAATATATATAATATATATATATAATATATAATATATATAATATATATATTATAATATATATTAATATAATATATATATATATATTTATAAATATAATATATATAAGAATTAGTAATTATTAAAAATACCCTTTATCCAAATTAGTAATTTGTAAAGTTAACTATTAAATATAATAACCACCTGGTTTTTAATACTTGTCCACAAACAATTTTACAAACAGCAGCAAGCAATGACCCATGCCCTATCAAGAAAACTGGAACACGGAGGCCTTGCCCCTTTTTTGTAATTGAAATGAAAGCCAAGCAAACTCTTAAGTTTAAACAGAAAAAAAGTTGCCAATTTTTAATGTTTTACGCCTTGAAACCTCCGTTCTTTTTTTTCCCACTTTTATTGTCAAAGAAAAAATAGGGTAACACTACACAAAAAAATATTAAAAAGTGATTTTTTTTTCCTTCAGATAGAGCATAAATTTGGTTTCAAAACCGAATTTGGGGCCCAATTTTTTTGGTGGCACTAAAAATATAGTTTCCACCGCAAGGGAAAATGGGGTTTTTTTTTTAAAAAGATACAACAAAAAAGGTGGCAGGAATTCCAAGACAAAATTTATAAATAAATTATAATTTTAAATAAACAAAATGGTAGCGGTAAACACAACCTTTCGGAGTAGGGTTCATATATCGATAGTAATATATCTAATAAACGATACATTAAAAAAAGGGGCAGTTTGACCTCAAACTTGGGGCAGTACCAACTACCGGGATAAAGGGAAGCAAGTACCGGTACATCAACTCCAGTAAAACCTACTAATCTGTTTTTTGGTACCCGAACCGGACAAGTGGAAAGTATCCCCGTTAGACTAACCGACGGTACCAACGTCCCCCCTCAAAAAGGGAAAACCAACCTTCGGTTACCCACCAAGAATTTGGGTGTCTCCTCGGTACCAACCAAGTTTGATAACCGTTAAGTAAAATAGCTTTTAAATTAAAAGCTAGGCGACCCGGTAAACCACCGTCTCAAGGGAAACCAACTTCCGGGTACAACCAAAGATGGGTTTGGTCATTTTTTCGGTACCACAAGATGGACGGGGGTGGGCTTTAACTTCGGTAAACCCAACCAAGTATAGCGGGAAGGAATAGCTAATTAAAGCTAGGCGACGGTACCAACCGTCTCAGAGGGAACCCAAACCCTTCGGTTAAACACCAAAGAATTTGGGGTTTTTGTCAAACTCGGTTTTCCAACCAAGTTTTGACGCCAGCTGAAAAGTTACGACCTTCTAAAGTAAGTTAGACTACAGTGCTAGCCAAGAAGGGCAGATTTAAGACGATCAACCTCCTTGTTTTCCTTCCTCCTAGTAAAAAAAGAAGATTTTCGGTGCCTATGGATATTCCCTGAAATGAAGTTTGTTCAACGCCCCAAGTCCTAAATAATAATGTTAACTACAACTAAAACCAAGTTTATAAGAAATAATAAATAAAATTGAAAAACTAACTTAATATCAAAATTAACTGGGTAAACCTTCAAACAAAAATAAGGGTAAAAACTAAATAATTCCCTTTTAATCTTCCATTATAAACTACGAAATAGGGAACCCAAATATATACAAATAAATTTGGTTTAAACCTTATAAAAATATATTATGCATTAATTTCTTTTTAAAGGAATTTTTGAAAAATTAATTTAAAAAATAATAATAAATTTACATCCAAATTAATACAAAAGTTAATAAAGTCTCCCCTTAATTTAATTATAATAAAACTTAAAGCAAATTTTCTTAAAAGTTATTTTTATAATAATTACAAAAAAAAATAAATCAAGATTGGCTACAAGTCCATGTACTCCCCTTTAAATGCCTAAACCGGAAAAATAAATTTAAAAATTACTTAAAATATTAAAGCTAAAACCATAATGGAAGCAGTAAAATTTGAAATTATTTAAGTAAAAATGTTTATTTTATAACACATTTTACTAATAAATTAATTATTATTTAACTAGGGAATAAATAAAAAAACATAATTCCTATTAACTAAACTCTTAAAATTACAACGATCATAAACTAATAGGTTCCCTTCAAAAAATAAGTGGAGGATGCAGTCAAAAATTTGAACACCTGCACAGAGAAACGTATGTTCATTCATTTTAAGCCTAACTTAGCTCATTAAAACCTACATAAAGGTATATAAATAAAATATAAAAATGAATACTGAAATTTTTTTTAATATAATTCCTCCAACTCCGTTCAATGTAGCCTATATAATAAAGTTGCAAGATAATTAAAATTCTTTAAGTGAATCAATATCAGTCTAGTTTTCATCAGGCTAAATCGAAATAAACAATATAAACCTTTAATAATGGAAAAAACATGGCAATTTTTTTTCAGCTTCCCCCACAAAAATCATGAATTTTGGTTTAACGACGATTTAGAAAATGAAAATATAATATCAAAAAATAGCGGACACGCAAAAACTGTACATTAGATAAAACAATAATTTAGTTTCCAGAGCATTCAATCTTCAAAAACTTTTTCCCAAACCGCCTTTTTGTTGGTCGGTAAATAAGTTTTTCCATTTATCTTAAAAGCCACCCAAGAGACGTGAAGCAGGATTTCCTAAATAAAAAGATAATTATCTATTTTAATTTTTATTTAAGAATTTAAGTAATATTAAAATTAACAAAATATTAATATCACATATCGCCGAAGACCCGGGGAACCTTCTGCAGAAAAATTCCTTAATGTCTAAACTCAAAATCAAATATGTTTTTATAGGTTGATATATTACTATATATTTTAATATTAATTTTATTTATATATAATTGGGCCTGATTCAATTTCCTTATTGTTCAATTATTATTAATTATTATTAAAATTATTATTATATTATTATTTTATTAATTATCAATATACATATTCAATTATAATTGGAAAATTTTGGAACTTGGAAAATTTTTTTCAGAAAATAAAATGTGGGAGTTCCTGTGCTTATACTTACTAATAAAATATAATAATATATATAATATATATATAATATATATATATTATATATATATTATTATATATAATATATAATAGTATATATATAATATTATTAAATATATATTATATATTAATATAATTATATAATAATAATATTATATATATATATATAATAAATATTATTATATATTATATATATATAATTATATATAATATATAATATATATATATATTATATTACTTATTAAATATATATATATATATTATATAAATTATATATATAATATATAATATATATATATATATATATATATATATATATAATATATATAATTATAATATATATTAATATATAATATATTATATATATATATATAAATATATATATTATATATATTATTATAAATAATATATAATAATATAATATTATAATAATATAATATATATATTATATATTATTAATATATTAATTATATATATATAACTATATTATATATATATATATTGGTAGAAGAATTTTTCTTGTTGTAACAACTCAATTGTTAGGACAAAATCATTTAATTTAACCTGTGGTTTTCAATTTTTTGGTATTGGCTTTTTGGGGGGTTTTTTTTTTTTTTTTTTTTTGCAAGAAAAAAAACTTTTTTTTTTCCTTGTTTAAAGTTTATTAACCAACCAGTGGTTCCTTATGAAGTAAATCAAACACATTATCAAACTTATTACTGAAATTTTTTGATGTTGGGCAATCCCTTTGGGTAAGAAAATGAAGCTTGTTCGACCGAAACATTAAATAGTGGCCCTATGCGTTAAATAAATCAGTTTGTATAAATTTTATTGTTGTCCATGTATAAGTTTTTTTTGTAAGGAGAGAAATAAGTACTCGACCGAGTCTTACTGATACCGATAGATGATTCTAGGTTGTGGGTTCCCAAAATTGTTCATTGGGGAAAAAAAAGAAAAAAACCTTACATTTTTGTTAAAATTTTCCTTAATTTTATTCTTATATTTTTTAGTTATTTCTTTATTAAAGTTTATGTTTATGTATACAAAATTTGGATATATTTTTATTATTTTCTTAAAAGCATTTTAAATATAATAACTTTCAATAATTTAGATTTTATTTCTCATTAGAGAATCCTTATTGTTTATCAGGTTCCGGTTCCCAGGGAACCCTCACTTCCCATATCAAATTTTCCGGTCCAGGCCTCAATTCCAAATACTTAAAAATTTTCCCCGGTCAGGAAAACCCTCACTAGTTAATCTACAGTCCCCGGGGTCTTGGGAACCCCTAAACTTCCAATAACACAAATCTAAGTTTCAAATATTACCATTTTCATAATTCAAGAACCCTTTGAATGTCTGGATTTCAAACGGTAACAGCCCCGGGAATATATAAAATCCGCAATCTATAATTTAAAAATGGGTACATGTATGACCCTAATTAATTAATTGGTCCCTAATGTTTGGAAAAGGTGACAATTTTATGACCAAATTTTTATAGTCCGTAAATTTTGAAATTGATTTTTGTTTATAACTTCCAATATCGCCTTTGGTTTTTGTTGTAAAGAATTAGTTTTAAACCAAACCAAAAAAACTATAAAAAATTGTTTACCCCTCAAGTAGGGTTTAGTGTGGTTGTTTGAATAATATTTTGAACACAATAAAACCAACAAATTAAAGCCTGTGGAAAAAAGTTAAAACCAAAAACTGGTTGCCTGTTTTTGCGGATGGAATTTCTTTGTTTTGTTAAGGAGTCTATTTATTTTAAAAATTTGGGATTGAATGTTTGGGGTTGAACTTTTTAGATGCCTTTAGAATGGTTTTATTAAAGTGTTGTTTTGTTTTGCCTAGAGTTAGCTGTTTGAAAGAATCGGAGTTCCTGTTCTGTGAAATCAGCGTAAGCATGCCAAATCGATTTCTTATAGCTAATGTATGTTCTTTTAAAGGATGTTTGTGTGGGGTGTTTGTGTTGAATTGTGATTAGTATTGGAATATGGTCAGAGGATAAAGCATGAAATGCTTGCCAAGTTGTGGTTACCTAAATTTTGGGGGAGCAGAAGGTAATGTCGGGGTACATTAAATGCTGATTGTTGGAATGGTTTAGTCGGTTGGTCTCTATTGTTGAGAATGCTGAATGTGTGTAATTTGTCTATGAGTTTATTACCTCTAGGTGATGGTGTGTGGGTATGAAGCCATGTAGGGTGATGGGCATTGAAGTTCCCGGCCAATATCAAATTATTATATTGGGTTAGGGGTGACAGATCAGGGACATAATCCCGGGGGCAGTGTTGAGAGGTGGGATGAGGCACGTAAAGATTAACCAAGTTGTATATCTTTCTATTGATTTTACTTCTATTGATTGGAACGAAGAGGTTTGATTTCTATTCATAATTTGTTGTGTGTGGCATTTGGTGTTATGGAACTGGATGTTTTTGTGAATGAGAATAACCAGACTATGTTTGGATGGAACTTTGTCTTCTCTTAGGATTGTGTAATTGGGAAATTCAGAGAGGTAAGTGTTTGGTGTGAGGTTAGATTCCTGTATGAGTGCTATGTGTATATTGAATTTAATTAAGGTGCTGAGGAATTCTTCATGTTTATTCTTCATACCGTTGATGTTTAATTAGAATATATTGATTGAATTATGTGGAATGGGAATGCGAATATCAGTATGCGAGTCTCCGCATGAGTTCCAGGACCATTTTGGAGAATATTGATTGTGGGTTTGTAGATTTGTGAACTTTAAGTGGAACCAGAGTTGGCAGATGTTGCACTTTACTGAGGCTTGTCCTCTGATGAGTGATCTATAACATTTGGTGCAGATATGAGCTCTGGAACCTGGATTTAATTCTATGTCGTCGGCTAGTATAAGGATTTGGGGAGCATACACCGGTCTTACGCAC
>JABUQX010037975.1:0-12500 GCA_015478945.1 Trachelipus rathkii
CTTCTAACCAACCTCCAGAAAATCATTTTGCTTTTTAAACTTTAACTTTAGATCTTTAGAATCTGTAGAAGAGAAATTATATCTTTGAAACAAAATAAAAAAAGATAGACCAAACCATAAAAATAGCCTAAGTGCAAATCAACAAAAAGAAGCACACACATAACAGCAAATTAAAATCACTTCCAAGCTAACCAGAAAATTCAGTTCCTGAAAGAAAAAAAAAAAAAAAAAAACAATACGAAGCGTATTTGACAAAGAAATAGTGTTATTGCTCTGTTAAATGTGAAGAGTTCAAGGAAAGAACCATGCAAAACATGACAGATGAAACTAGAACAGCTGCAGGAATAAACTGACAAGTGAAAGCCCAAGACTAACTATTAGAAACATCTAAAAGAGCCCTATGTCTTTACAGACTGAGGACTGAGTCATTTGAAGTTGTTTCTTATGTTAACTTTGATGTTATGAGGAAATTCTTGTTTTGAGTATTGTACGCTTACTTTTATCTTATTTTCATGCCTTTAAATACAGGAGGATATTTTTTATTTTTTTTAAATGAAATGCTCTTCATTTTGAATCTTTTTTTTAAAAATTATTTCAGGTTGCTGATCGAGATACTCCAATATCAACGTATGAATCAGACCAAGATTCAGATTCAGAGAGTAATAAGAGCTCAGAATCCCATCATTCAAAGCAATCTGATAGATCTTACAGAGGACAGGTACAGTGTATATATATATATTATACAATCATGTATTTCTGAAAACTTTTCACTTTTTATCTTGTGGTAGTTAAATAGAGTAATTTAATTTTGAACTACCAATCATTGTAATATAATAGATTGAGTCAACCAATTTTTGAAACTTTTGAACACAGTTTTCTATTTTGAACTAATTCATTTTATATAAGTCTTAAAAAAAAAGAAAAAGTGAAATTTTAAAATATTGTGAAAATGTGTTATATAAACAAGCGCAATAATGAACGTCGTTAGATTTGTGTTTTAATTTTTATTTTAATGTCAGTATAAAAATCTTATCGTAAAAACGATTTAAAAAAAAAAAAAAAGTTAATTCTCTTCCTCTGGAGAATTTACATTCCAAATGCACACCACGCTTATTTGGAAGTTTTATTAGTTTCAAAGTACATAAGAATTTCCAATATCAATGCTGATTGTAGTTTTACGTAATTTTTACTTTCTAGCTTAAAGATTGGGACTTAACCATAGTAGGGAATTTTAAGCTTAAAAATTTTGCACCTACGATTATTTAGCCGTTAAGTTATTTTATGTACAAATCTTTAATATTATATACAATATATATTATACATTACTTATTATATAATCAGTATCTAATCCTAATTCTATAAAGTATATACAAATCTATATATATATATCGTATATATATTAAGTTATATATTATATAATAATATATATACGTATATACTATATCATATATATATATCTAATACATCATTATAGGTTATATATAGTATATATATATATTAATAATAATAGTATATATTTTATATATATAATATTATAATATAATATTAATATTTATTATTATATATATATATATATTATATATTAATATTAATATATATAATAATATATATATTATAATATATATATATATATTATATATAATTATAATATATATTATAATATATATATATATATATATATATAATCTATATTAATATATATATATATAATATATATATATTATAGATATAAAATATATATATATTTATATATATATTATATTTAAATAATATATATTATTAATATATATAGGCTATTTAATATAGTTGGTTGTAATTACTTCACTAAGTGAGCGAAATAATAAATATAAATTAATTGATTTTGATTTTAATAATTATTATATGAGGTAAATAATACATTGAAATTCTATTTGTGGTATAATATCTCTAACCTAACTATAAGCCAACCTTAAATCACTTATACCTTAAATTAATCGACTAACAATAACTTAATCACGTATATAATTAAACCTAACTAATATTAACGGAGTCAACGCACTTATAAATGTCCTATATATATATATATATATATATATATATATATATATAATATATTATATATATATATATATTAATATATTATTATATATATATAATATTATATATATATACTATATATATATATATATATATATAATATTATATATATATATAATATATATATTATAAATAAATATGTATAATCTTTTTTTCTTTCTTTTTTTCTTTTCATACGGTTTTTCTATTTTACTCTTTTTTTTTTCTCTTTCTTTTTGGCTAAATTTCTATAGTGTATGTTGGGGCTGGGTTTACTCCTCAACAGTAATTTCCACTCTAACGTTAATTACGTTATGATGAGCCTGTGACGCGTGGCTTTACATGTTTGAGGGGAGATTAAATTGAGAAGGTAAACACAGAAGATTGAAGAGAATCAACAGACGTTAGTGTGGTAGGTAATAAATAGGAAGCACCGTGCATGCTGAATTAGTCTGGGTTGCTTATCAATTAGTGCAAAACTTTGTGTCTGTACATTTCTCGTGCTACTCCTTGTGCTCTAGGATTCTAAGTGGTGGTGTGTACTTTCGTGAGGGAATTTTCCTTTTTTTACGACAATTCGCGCTACTGTTTGTTACTTCTCTTTTTATAGAAATTAGATATAAGCACTATATAATACGTGCACTCTCGTCAAGATATGGGTGTAATGTAAATAAGTTACAGGACAGTTTATTATTTTCTATTTCTTTCTTGTGTCCTTATTGTCTTTTGTGATTTCATATCCAGTCTTCTGCTCTTTATACTCTTAAGTCGTTTTTCTCTAGATCTTTGAGAGCTATCTAACATACAAGAGGCGGATTTATATACCTTTGTATAGCTGGAACGTATGAGAAAGCACGAAAAATTATCAGCAGTCCTAAATCAGAACTCCAGTTTCTTTGAGGCCCGCTCTTAGCAATCATTTTTTGTGATGTGCGAGTGTTTTGCAAGATCATTTTTTTGTTTTTTGTTTAAGTTTTAATTATTAGTCTATCATCATTGTCTTCTATTTTTTTTCATTCATACCATACGCAAAGAACATCGTGCGGTGAAAAAGATAGGAAGAGTGTAGATGACTGTTGAAAAGATGCGACAGGGAAGCAGAGAAAATTTTAGTTAGAAAGTCAGGTGTTTTTGAGAAGTACGATAAAAGAGTTAATTGCGCACAAAGTCTTGAAAACGATCCTTATAATTCTGCTTCTATCAAGTAATATTGATATGACGGCTCTAGAGAAAGATTCAACACTCGAGAGAGCTGTCAATTATCTGAGACCAGAAATAAAAGGAGTAGAAGAGAATTCACAGAAGAACTGATCAATGGTAGTTGGCAATCATCTGAGAGTCAGTTAGGGGGTATGCATGATGAGTTAATTTGAACCATGCGAGCACGTAGAAAACAATAGGTTACAATGCAAAGCATCAACGCAACTAATCGTAAGAAAAATAAGAACCATCGAGGATATCACTGAGACACTGGTCATTGACTCACGTGTTCTTCTCGAGTAAGGATAGCTCCATAAAGTCATTATACCTCGTCTAGCCAAGTCAGCACATAACTCAGCCGCATATTTTACGTGAACTCGAGAATTTTCTGACCATAATATAGATAATTCACAGCGCTCTCATTACGCAGCCACAAGGTCCAGAGAGAGTAATCACGGAGAACACTACAACACAAGAGTGACGAGCTTCGATTACACCAAAAACGAGCGTAGACTACATCACATCCTTTCACATTGACGAAGACCATCTCAAAATACTTCTAAACTCTTGATTCTACAATGGGCTTTTTGATATGTCAAGCGCACACGTCCATTCTAAATTTCCTCTCCTCTCGTGTTCACAACCACAATCAAAGGGCTCTAAAATACATCTATTCATTACTCTTGTTATAGATAGGAAATGCAATATTCTTCTACACCACAAGCTAACCCGTGGCGCGAAGAGGACCTGTCAACTAGTCGACGAAAGAAGGCTTAAAGCACATTGAACTGTAGATTTATCACAGTTGGCTCTATCTTATTCAGACCACATAGTCTACTATATGAACATTTGAGAACTAGGAGTAACGATTTACATACCTACATGAGTTACATGTACGATAAACAAGCACACACTTCTCAGGATACAATAGTATAGCTATATTACGAGCAGACAACAGGACTTCTATTTATTTGTCTTACCAGAGATATGTTTAGTAACATATGGCGTCTTCCAAACACTGAGGAGACATAGTTACTATCTACTGAGAACTAGAGCATATCGAGCATACATCACGATATGTGCGCGGGTTCTCTACACACGCGAACATGACTAAACCTCACATACATATATATACTCAGCTGAAGAGAACTTATAGCCATTCCACGGCTGCTCATCCGCTTCTTACGCATCTAACATTCTATCACACCGAGTATTGACATAAGATGCCCATCTCCACCGACCAATCTATAACAATCATCAGAGAAAACGGCTATTAAGGTAACCGTGATCAATGACGATATAGAGACGTAAGGTTGAACCACCAGAATGTCCAGAGTTAATTAAGAGGAAAACTATTAAGGCCATTGTCAGTAAGAGATTGGAACTTTTTTCAGCACGACTAGATTCGAAATAGATAGTACATCAAAATTCTCAACTCACAAACTAGACGTGAAACTCACAATATTATTTCGATAGAGACAAGAGACCATATGTCATGGAGATGTTTTGGCAGAGCAATAGTAAAAAAAGAGTTGTACAGGCAGAGCCCATACCACATACGTCAGGTTTTAGCACGAACTTTCGTTCTGACTATTGTGATAACACAACCATCCGCCTTCTCGCATCGTCCGACAAGTACTCCCTGCGTATCTATATATTTATACCTAAGTCTCGATGAAAATCCAAATGTGCAATATGCCATGAGGAAAAGATGAAATTCTATTCTCCACCTCTCACTCCCACAATATTAATCACTCATTATGTCAATAGTCATGAATTGCGCGATTCTGAGCAACACATTTATTATCGTATCGAGAACCATCTAATGCTTCTAGGTAGCATAATAATTCTAGTGACACGATAAGAATTAATGAACTGCTCATCTCTGATTCCATTTGGCCATCAAGAGCTTGAGATTCATGCAACCCACACTCGGTCGGCAGAAGCCGAAGAGTCACCAGAGCATAAGGAAGTACTTAAAATAGTATCAGACAGTAAGAAACAGTCGCTGAATAAAGTCACGAGCTTCCCACGTATTGATATCTCGTCAAAGATTCAATAGTGCCGAGCGAAATGACGCACAACATAAGCAGGTATAGAAGAGCTGGAGGATGAAAGTTTTAAATCAAGAATATATATATTTATTAGATGTTTATGTTGTCAGACTCTTACCAATTATTCACGCCGCAATAGTGTTCGTTAGTGTATTTTATTGTTTTACAAGTGGTGAGTAGATAGGTGAGGAAACATATGGTCAAGTGTGTTTGTAAGTTGTGTCTGGACGACACTCGGCAATTGTCGAGTTGGTTTTCTATTAGCTTTGTTGTCCAGATCGTTGAACTAATGCTGAGATTGCTTCGGCTAGCCTTCTCACTTAAACATCAGTACTGGGACGAGGACACCAACGCTATTCCATTTGCTTGCAGCGTCAATTTGACATCTCGCTAAAAGACGGACCTTCAGTATTGTGAAATGATTACAGTCACTTGATCTGTGTCACTGGAGAAAAACTGCTAAGAGTTTTCAAGGAAGGAACGAACAACAAATAAACATACTGTAATGAATGTATTACGTCACATGAATGTATTACGTCACAAGAGTTAATAGAGGAGATAAGACAGTAAGGGTTAAAAACTTTGCAAAAGACGTAATGAGAAAACAAAAATGTTTTACTTCAAATAATTTTTACATTGATAAGATAATTATTAAGAATTCTAGTAATTATCTAAATTATAAGACTATAAATTCATTTTTTTTACGGCTTAAATGAACAAAACCATATAAATTTTTTAAAAAATATACAAATAAGAGTAAATAGTACTTATATTCCACCTTTAACCTATTTACCACTACCAGATGGCGTTGGAATTACATATTAACTCTGTTGAGGAGGAAGAAGAAAGAAAAAAATTATTTATTTTATCTTCTCACGATAACTCAATCTAAAATATTTTTATCCTTCTAATTCCTTACATAAATTATACACTTTTAAAGTTGAACCAAAATATCATAGCATTGTCACTTTTAGATTTCACAAGAAACAACTAAACTATATCTTATAAACTACAGACCAAAAAAAAATAATAATAAACATTATATACAGATTATATAAATGTAAAAATTCGATATTACTGATTTTGTGGGTTAGAAGAATTATAATATTTTAACGTTATGAGTATGAACAAATAGATGTACTCTAAGCTTCCACAAAATCACTCTTATCAAAGTAATTCAATTAAATGCTTACTCTACATAAGATTCAATTGAACATATAATGTAAAAGAGTTATTTATGTCGGTCATCTTTGCTGATCCACAGTTAAGGATTGTTGACATCTTTATCACAATCAACGGCATATAGACACTGGGTGTTCATTATATCGTAAGCACTCTGCTCAGATCAATTCTTAATAATTTTCAAATTCCATCTCTTCCAGATTCTTGTTGAGCTGCCTATTGCTCGAATACGATGGCATAATAGAAAGCCATTTGATTCAATTCAAAACACACACACTGATCAAGATTCTCGTTGAAACAATCTTATCCTATAAATCAATTCTGCCAATTCTTCTGGTCGGTTAATTAGGTAACCCCATTTGGAGTAGAAGTCCAGGGATCGTTCCTAAACAACAACTATAAAAAAACCTACTTCAATTGAAATATTTGTTACGTAATATTTAACCTCTGTTGTCCTCTGATAAAGAAAGAGTTGATTTTATCTCTATCTGCCCACTTAGAACACAGTTTTGATGACACTTAGTGCGTGGATGCTGAGAGAAAGCTCAGAGATCTTTTCTTGGAGAAGACTTTACACTTCTCGTACTAAATTGCATGTATCTCTTCCTGTGGCCGAACTGTTGCTGTGTAAGAAGTTACTTGCTTCTTCACATTCAACGTACCACTCATCTCTCACGGCGCACTACACAGCACATCAAATCCCGTGGATATCTTCTTCATCAAGAACAACTGGGAGTGTAGCTGACATACTTCGAGGCATGCGGGACATCGTCGAGGTGGGGGTAAAACTCGCCTACTGCATTATTAAAACTCCGGAAAGATGCAAATAATTTTACGTTTCTTGACACGATTGAAAACCAATTTCGACAATTATACTGGATATAAGACAAAAAATAAATTCACATAGTGGTGATTCGTTTGGCTGCACCGCCTCATAGCCGGCCATATGGCACGACCTCAAATTATTAGAAACTATGATCTTCGCTTCCGATTTTTCCACTGACGATAGATTTTCGACACGACGTGTCTTTAATCAGACCATTATGGGGTGCCCAAAGACTAATCTTGGTCTACCGAGTTTCCATATCAATGATATGCCAGATAGTAAATATAAATTCACAAGTTAGTAATATTTCTTCTTTGTTCTCCACGGCACATCATTCACAACACAGATGTACAGCACGAAATATCATTGGGATTCAACAGGCACTTCGTGAAGTACTCATAGTGTTCTATGAGTACGAGAAAATAAAGTATAGTAATACATAACCCCCTTAAAAATGAAATAAACGAACGATAATACTGGGTAAAAAATCATTAAAAAAGACGTATATTTGTATAAGAAGGATAATCTGGAACACAATTTTCAGAATCCTTAAGAAGGGAAAAAAAACTAATTCATTTTCAGACACTTATACCGCGACTGATTAGCGAAGTAAAGGAAGTTAAGAAAGATTCTTTGGCAGAGCAAAAAAGAAAAGACTGCACTCTATAATCCTCCCATCACTGTTCCAAGTGTGCGTATGGCACTAAATATATATATATATATATATATATATATATACTAATATATTATATAAAATTTATACTAATATATATAATAAATACTATATAATAACTATATATACTATATACACAATCAAATAGAAGGCCAATCAACAAGGCCTTCTGCATGGTCTCAAACAGCCCACCGAGCGCGCATCAGCCCATATACGATGCGGCTGAAAGCCAATTCAGCAGTAAGACTACAGCCACCACTCTACATCTTTGGCCATATATACCCATATATATATAAATAATAGTATATAAATATAATAAGTATAATATAGTATAGTAATATAATATATATAATATACTTATATATATAAACATATATATTAGTATGTATATATAATATTATATGATATATAATATATATAATATATATAATAAATAATAGTATATAAGAAATTACATAGATATATAGTATATAAGTCTATATATATATATATATATAATACTATCATATAAATACTACCATCAAATAGAAAGGCATCAGAAAGCCATCAGCCATGCGGCTCAAGCCTCTCGGCACGCATCAGCCATGAGTGCGGCTGAAGCCAATTCAGTGCCAAGTATACTACACGCCCAAACAATTCTACATTTTGAATATATATATAATATATATATTATATATGCTATATATTAATTATATAGAGTAGAATATATAATATAATAAGTATATATATATAATAAGTGCTTATATTATACATATATATATAGCATATTATATATATATATATATAGATATAATATTATATAATATAGTTAGTATAGCTATTATATATATATATTAGATACTAATATATATAATATATCTATATATATATATATGATTTAATAGATAATAAATATATAATATCAGCACGTGACCGCCTCTTTCCCTTCTCAAAGGAAAAAAAAGAGTATGGCAGGCTTAATACAACAATTATAATTGTAGTATATATAATATATATTATTATACTATATAATATATATATATATTATAATAGTATAATAAAATATATATATATAAGTATAATCATATATATATATATATTCTATATTATATATATAGTAATATTATATATATAGAAGGAGAGAAGAAACGGAGATAGAGAAGAAGTGGAATTGTGATAAGCGAAAAAGGAAAGATCCCGCCCTATCTCCACGACAGTAGTCCAAATACGGATGCAGCGCATCGAAAAGACAAACTGCAGAATCGCCTTTTAGGCACATAATTTTACTATATTTCAACAAAATGGAAAGGACGCATCGTCCATCTTAACCAAGGTAGTCAATGATGGGTAGTATAAGCGGCAGAGCAAAATCCAAGAGTTATTACTCTTTTTTTACAAGGGATAATGAAATTTGTTTTAAATTCAAATAACTGCTCTGAAGAAATTTAAAATTAGAAAAATTGATGTTTTAGAATATTAAAAAATATAAATAAGAGACACATTTGTATTGTATTTTGTGGAAGTTTTAAATTGGATTGCCTACTGGACGATAATGTCTACTTAATATATGATATAGCTATATTAATATGAGTATATTATGAGGTATTATATATATATATTAAGATAAGTATGTTTAATCGATTATGAGTAATATATATATGTATGGTGATATTCTATAACATATATAGTATATAGTATAATTATATATAGTAGTATATGAACCAAATATTAAAGCGTTCAAATAAAAGAGTGTAAGGAATCGCAGTGTTCCGCGAATCGGATTGTAAGATTTCGATCTTAAATGTAAATTTATTTGAATTACTATATTTATAAATGGGTATATTAATTATCCTTTTCGCATTTAATTAATAATAGTCACAATTAATAGTAAATACTATATTATATTATATATAATCGAAAAAAAAAATTTTAGACTTTTAGTATAACTATTATATTATATATTATATATAGTACGTAGATTGAATATATATATATATAGATGCTATTATATTATAATTATATAATATATACGTAGTATAGGGAGATATGATTTAAAATAATATGTAATATATATATTAAGTGTCGGAAGCTTATATGCTATCAGTAGTACCATGTATATATCAGAGTAAAAGCTTTACCACTTTCATTTATTTTTTTTATAAACCTATTACGAGTACACGTGTGCCTTATTTACGTACACTGAAGTGGTGTGGGTCGGCATCTGCAGCATCTGTACGTTATATATTTTGTTGATTCTCGTTTGTTATTAGATCGTTGGCTTTGATGTTGTGGCGCGCGTGACAACTAATGGCAGCTACAATCCACAGTGAGACCCACGGATTGCGCTACTTGATGCTGAACGATAATATTTTTGGTGTGTTATTGTAGTTGTGCTGGTTGCGTGCGCATGACACAACTGTATAATATGATATAATATAAATAAAGTATATAATAGTATATAATAGACATTAATAATTACCCTATATATATTATATAGTATAAGTATACCTATATATATATATCGTATAAAGTATTGATATAGTAGTATTATATATAGTAATATATACTAACTTAAGAGGATTACCAAGGAATCCCGGGCCTACCGTGTTTTTTAACACAGGTCCAGGGTACCGGGCCTGAGGTTATCTGTTCTGACCTACACGGGAACTTTTCACTTGTTTCAAATTCTTCTTAAGAAAGAACCGATGATGGATTCCTCGAGACATGCGTTAGGCATATCAATGCTAGATCGATAGCATAGGACCTAGTAGGGCGTAAATCCGACGATTTGTAGGAGATAGTGACTATCTATGTATGTATACAGATGGCAAAGTGATGATTATGCATATAAAAATAATATGAGCAAAATTTGGTATTCAGCCCGATATTATGACTAAAGAAAGTGTCAACGAGGAAGAAACGCGTATAAGGCATAAGTGTGTGGCGCTAAGTAAAGCGATTCTAGTGAAGGGTATATTCACACGGCATAGCCCAATTCACACTACTTTGTTTACAAATGATTACCACGTGAGTTTGCTGATAGGCGAACGCGAAATTGAGATTGTGATAACATTTTGATCAAAACTAAACTAAATAAGACTTGCATTCTACTAAATTAACGCAATTAATTACGACTAATAGTGCACAGGTTTCTTAAAGTTAACACAAGAAAGGTTTAGCGAAATTCAACAAATATGTGAGTTAACAATTTAAAAAATATAGCTTGAGTCAATTCAGTTTTTTTTTAAGCATGAAGAGGTGTATAGACGGTTTTGTCGTTGTATGTCTATTTTGTGCTATACGCTCGATAGAAGAAAACTTTACCAAGCGTTGTACACGATAATTTTGATGCAGCAATGACACGATGTGCAGGATTTTCATGTGTGTTTTGTTTATCTAAAAATTGATATCAGCTGTTGGTGATGAGAGCAAGTTGGTTTTGGATATATAACGAAATAAAAAAATAACAAATGGTTTATATATTGACAAAGTATGATTGAAAACGGTTAATGATGGAGTTATTCGATTTAGAAGAAATTGGGGTTTATAAGTTAATTTGCCCGTTTGGAATTCAACTGGTGCCTATCTACGCGCATCGAATGTTTGTTTCAGTGTTTTTTCGTAAGAACGGCAGCTAAATGTAGGTAAGAAGGGAACATAGCAACCTACAGAAAAGTTAGCGAAATGTCTCTAAACGTTTAGGAGCATGGTTGTCTCGTGATTTTGCGCTAAAGTGTTTGAACATAGTACGAAACGCAAAGCTCGAGCATTTCTTGCGATTTGCGTAATGCGCAAAAGAAGCAAAACGTAAAAGCACGCTTAAGCGAATGAGGAAGAGAGGAAGAGAGGAGAGAGAGAGGAAGAGAGGAGAGAAGAGAGAGAGAGAGAGAGAGAGAGAGAGATGAGGAGGGAAGAGGATGAGAGAGAGAGAAGAGAGGTCGGATTTTGTACATAAAGCTCGATGACAATATTCGCGGTTTACAAACTAGAGTAAAAATTACCTTTTTTTGGCTCGAGCGATATCATTTTTCTGATTTTTAAAATTTGAAGCCCGTAGAACTTTATATAGATACTATTTTAGAGCTTAGATAAATTGTAACTGGCTTCCGCTCATCCAAGATTTTTGAGTGTACAGAATCCAAGAGCTCAGTGATGGAATATACGAAGTATGCCAGATACTTCTAGAGAGACTGCCACTTGTAATGCAGACAATTTTCAGTAGGAATGTTGAGATGGGTGTAACCAGGAGTCGAGTAAGTTCGCGGTTTCCGGCCGGAACCAAAAATTCTGGGTCCGGTACATTGTATCACTGTATCGTATATAACTATATATTTAATATATATAGTATATATAATATATATTATATATATATATAATATATAATATATATATATATAGTAGGGTATATATATATATATATATATTAAGTATATCTATATAAAATGTATAATATATATATATAATAATATATATATATATATAATTATATATACTTATAGTAATATATAATTTTTATTTAGCTTCATCATGC
>JABUQX010037975.1:20000-22365 GCA_015478945.1 Trachelipus rathkii
AAATTTGACAGGACACAGCGTTAACCTCGCATTTCCTGGCAGACGCGTCCTGTGTTGAAGCTTGCTGAGTGAGTATAACTTTAAAGAACACAATGAAGAATATATTACTATACATGATGGGGTGCCCAGCACATAAATGAGAGAATATAGGTGACGACCGTGACCTCGACAGAACTTTTCGCCGGGAAGATGGATCAGGAAGATCTGGTAATTTGCGCTGGCCTGCGCGTTCACACGAACGCCGACTTAACACCAACTGGACTACTTGTCTGTGGGGGTAGTCTCCAAAGCATACCGTGTACGCTGGGTTTAATGACACCAGTAAACCTCGCCCGCGATGAAATCTTCGCCGTAGAATAACCGAACGCATGTAGGGAATCAAGCGCCTGGCTTCAGCTGTCGATTGGCATGCAATGAAAACCTGGCGGCCAGAGGGCCTGATGCATGTACATTCGGCGTGATGGAGGCCGCCTTAGAACATTTGTAAATACTGGTATGTACAGAGTTGAGACGACCTGACATTCTCCTTCTTGCCTGTTGTGGATAAGGATCATGAGGTGTTAAATGGTTGTTAATGAAACTTTACACTTTATTACATTAACATGTATCGATATTATGGAGCTGTCTTGAACACCATTGTTTTCCGCTTTCAAACCTTTTCACATTCCACGTTTTAAAACTATTGGGTTGGTCGAACATTGAAACGGTTATGGGTAGCATTGCGCGGAGAACGAAAGAACCGGGGCGTATCAGAAAAAATGTCGAGAAAGGAAAGAGCCCAACCCTCATTTTTTATGGTGCATTTTTTTTTTTTATAGCAGTTATTCACCACCGCTCACGTGTCATCGGCCAAAAGCCCTATTCAAAGGGGGGGGGGTTAAAAGCAAAACCTCAACTAATGGCAAAATAACGCAGATGCGGCGCACAGCGCGGGCTTTAAAAGTGAGGGAGATTAAAATTGGTAGGAAACACAAGAAGATGGGAAGAGAATTCCACAGAACAGAGGTGGGCATGGAAAGAAGGAGGCACCGGCGCATCATGCGAACTAGTCTGGGAGTTGCTAATATTGAACAACAGAAAACTCATGTGGGCCGACACACAGCACACATTGGTGCTAAACGAGGGCGTCTTAAAAAGGTGGTGGCGACCGCGAGTGGAAAGTTCCCTCGAGCACGTTGCCGCTACGGTACCTATAGAAAGAAGAGATAAAGGTCACGCAGACCAAGCAATCGCGCGCAAGAGTAGAGGGTCAATGTGAAGACTAGAAAGAAACGGGACCAGTTTAGTTAAGTCTTTTTGTTCTTTGACTTCGAACGCCTTTGTACAGAAGCGCATAAAAAAATATATATCCCATAGATGCGAACTTCACATGTTTGTGGCATGGTTTTCGCAAATTAAGACGCGTGCCGGCAGACACGCGAAACGTAACATTCCCATCACTCCCTTAGTGAATTAAAAAAATAAGATCCGAAACTGTATATTCCTCTAACACATTTTTCATAGTTAAACATCCCGTACGGTGATACACCGTTGTAACATAACTCGGTGGGACACCGTATTATAATAATATATATTATATATATATATTATATATATAATATTATATATATATAGTATATATATATAAATATGTATATAATATATATATATATATATATATATAAGTGAATATATATATATATATATTAATATATAATATAAATATACCGGGGTAAGAGGTAGGTATAGCACAGGACCCCACATATTTTCTGAAAAAAAAAATTCTAAGTTCCAAATCAAATATTTCATATGTATATATATGGTCTAGTATAGTAAAATGACTATTATATTACAGTATATTAATAGTTTAATATATTTATTACATTATATTATATTATTATTTATATATATTATTAAATTGAATATTATTGTGTCACATACCGATATATTGATTTTGGACTTAGAATTTTTTTAAGAAAATATGTGGAGTCCTGTGGGCTAAATAGGCCTTCGTTCGACCTTAAAGGTATAATGGCTAAGTATACGACAGAGGACTGGCCGGATATCAGACCTGGATATCCGGCGGATATCCGGTAGTCCGGTTTTAACTTCTAGCCGGATATCCGGTATCCGGCTAATTCACTTCCGGGGCCCATCCCTATATATATATATATACTATGATAGATATAATTATATATATATATATGATATTTATAATATAATATATATATATATAGTATATATATTTATGTATATATATATATATATATATATATATATATATATATATATATATATATTATATATATATATATATATAGTATATATTAGTATATATATATATATATATATATAATGATATATATAATATATATAATATATAGTG
>JABUQX010037976.1:0-27621 GCA_015478945.1 Trachelipus rathkii
GTTTTTCGTTCTTTGTGATGTGTTATTATATTATCTTATTTGTCAGTATACAACTTATTAGTATAAATGTTTGAA
Source organism: Trachelipus rathkii (assembly GCA_015478945.1). Lineage (NCBI taxonomy): Eukaryota > Metazoa > Arthropoda > Malacostraca > Isopoda > Trachelipodidae > Trachelipus > Trachelipus rathkii. The sequence goes on from JABUQX010037976.1 coordinate 76, forward strand.
TACATACTTTTTTATTTCGTACTTTTCTGGTGGCGTGTTCTCGTGCAGGCTGTTAATATGTGTGTGAATCGCCTAATATTTTATGATTCTGTGTATAGGTGTGTGTAGATGTTCTGGGGCTTTTCCAGTCTGATTTACTAATTGAATTTTGTTGTATATTTCTAACCTATGTGTATGGACATTTCCTTACCTCTTAGTTTTGGCTTGATAATCGCTGACTTAGTCTTATGTTTGTTCACCAGTTGGTGGTGGGAATTTTTTTACTGTTAATTATTTTTTTTTAAAGTCTTGTATTGATCTAAGACCATAATCATTTTATAACTTTCTCCGGATAAATTCTGGTAAAATTCTCAAATATATTTTATTATTGCTGTGAAAATTCGTAGCGATATTAATTTAGTAATAAATTTTTTTTCATTAAATTATATAAGGTGTTACTATTATACGGTAAGAGAGTATAGGACGTGGCTATTATGAATATAGTAACCTATAAATTTTATGTGAGTGTGCGCTAAAACGTGTAACGGTATTAGTAATAGAACTATATTGATTACTATATAACTTCTTATATATCTACTCCCTTGTAGCGTACCTATAGTGATTTATTGGCTATCTATAACGTACTTTTGTGTCATCTAGTTATTTATATATCATCACTTTGATGCATTGCTCATAAATAGCTCTTGGTATGATATTCCACTTGGGGCTAATGTTATGTATAACTGTGTAATTATCTCTTATCAGTTATAATTATACTACTAATTGTATTTAACTTGATGCTATATATAGATGGAGCATATATGGTCATTGCCAGTATTTGGTATTGATCATGTGGAGGTTTACTATTATCCTTCACTATATTTAATTAGGTGGTACAGCTAGTTCAGGGGATATGAGTGCGTAATTCTAACTATATTGTCATTTGTACTATTTTATATTATGTACCATAAGGATTATAGTGAATATTATCATGCTAGTGTTCTAAGTGATCACTAGGTTAATTATATACCGCACAACTCATCAAATTCGCCCCTTAGTAGAATCTATCTGTCTAAATAGTTTAGTAGTATAACTTAGTATATTGTATAATTGTTAATACCATGGTAAAATTGAAATTTCATATTATAATATATAATTTTAACATATAGGTTTATGTGCGGTCAGATCTAGTGATTATTTAGTGACCTATGCAGATTTTATTATACTTATATATTATCCAACACTTCTCTAGAGTTTTTGTGTAGTGGATGTTGCGGCCAATCTGATTATTAATAGCTTAATTATACTATCTGTATTCACATACCTAGTTTAGAGGTCATGGTGAGCTATCTGTTGGGCTTTGCCTTTGGAGGGCTCCACGGTCTTTAGGGTTACATTACTAGAATTTATACACGTTTATTAATAGCTCCCACTTATAACCATACCGATTGTGAACTGCCTTAGGTTTTGGTTCTATTTTATTTTTTACCATAAAGTCAATTAGGTCTAGTTTGCATCTACTTTCCTGCTGCCCTCGCCATGCCGTTCTTTATGTATTTTTGAGGGTTTGAGCCTAAGGCTATAGGGCGATGGATTATTTTTTGAGGATCTTAGGCTGCGTGTAGAGTAGGCATGTTCTGTGCTCATGCACGTTTTAGCGCCCTTTCAGTATTATGTACCAGTTATGATTCCTGAAGGCTTGTCTGAGTTGAGTCATTATATTAGCGTCGTTTTAGTGCAGGTATATATAGATGTAAGAGTGATCTCGGATAAGTTTTTATGGTAGCAGGTTTGGTCATTTCATTATGCCTTATATTAATTCATGACCTATGTTCTAGCTACTATCAAGCTAAAGTGTTATTGTCATACTGTATCTCACCTTATATAGATATTGCCATTACAAGTATACCTCACGGAAAAAAATTAGTAATCTCTTAATGAAATTTAAATCGAATAGAAATTCAATAATATTTATAAAACTTAAGAGTTCATATAAGTAAGATAGAATGGAGATTGATAAATTATTAATTTGGCGCATAAAATACATTAGGCTGGCGGTTTGACTTTAAAACAAATGAGCTTATTTACTACTTATGTTAAATCTACAACTCCACCTCGACCGATTAGAGCAGTGTCTACACTAATAACCATGGAAAATAACATAGCTACTGGCCTCGGTCTCGCGATGGCATAATAGGGCTACTAGTGTAGAAGTTGCGTTACCGAACTGCAACGAGTATGCGCCATTAACTTCTCTTTGCGGTTTAGAAGCTGACTGTAAATTTAAACATAGAATTATATGAATTAACCTAAGAAAGGTACATCTAAGTTTTATACATTGACTAAGAAATAAAGGTATTTACTTTTGAGTCTTCTCATAATTTTGCTATAGTTGCCATAGCGAGGTGCTCAAGAGAATTGAATCAGTTATTATGAGAGAGCGTTAAATGTAATTTAAGGATTATTGAAGTTCTCATCCTTGGCTACATTACTTTCTCTCTCCACAGAGTAACTGGTTATTTATTATCTTTCTTATTAACCCCTAGTCCTCTACCCTTAGGCATTTTAGTGATTTCTTTTCTGTGGGGCTTAACAAAAAACATTCAGTCGGTCGGTCAGAAGGTAATGAAGTTGTGCTCTCTATATTCATGTATTACGTGTGAAATAAGGTGAACTATTATATTTTGCCTAACAGAGAGAAATTAACGTTGGTATGTGTGGTTACCGCCAAATCCCGGTGTGTTTTTAGTGTGGCCGGCGTAATATAGTTATAAAAAAGGGCATAGTACGTATGTAGATAAACTTCAGTCAAGGTCATATGGATTATAGTTCAGTAGGCGTAGCCGTTGCGCACATGAGCGCACTACACACACAACTCGATCACAACATATAATATATATATATTATATAATATATATATACTATATATAGGACTATGGTTTTCAAGTGGCACAAATGCTAGGGCTATACGTGAATTATTATCTCTGGACTTTATGTTATAACAATATTTTTTTGGTGTGGGTTGGTGCACTAAGGCAATGTTGAGTCCGATTTTGTCTACTCCTGCTTACCCCACAGTAAGTCGACCCACTGAGGGTGGAGTAGGGGCTCAGCTTGTAGGTATTTAAGATACCTAATACGAGTATTATTAAGTATTATAGGTGATATCCATACGATATGTTAGGTTGTGGTGAAATACGATATAGAGTATGACATGAGAGCTAATTTGAACTTAAGCTGTTAGGTGGTTTGATGGTATTACTATTAATAATCAATGTCCATATTGTCACAGGTGCTTGTGTCTCTGAATGATCTACTCCTATTTTATATTGTATATACAGTTGGATACTTCTGAGCTCTTTGTATATAGTATATATAAGTTGAGAGGATCAACCATCTTGAAGGAGTGTGACTGTTGTTAGGTTGATAGTTACAGTTTACTTATTGTTGCCGCCTACAGTCTTATATTTATAATATAAGGTTTAATATTTTTTCAAATCATATGTGATAGTTTGCCTAGATATAATTCCTATTACCTAATCTGTGGTCATTAACTGTCCTTTACCTCTATTCTTACATAATATCCTTATATCTATAATGCAGGATGGTTTAGGTTATATGGTATTATATATTATTTGTAGGTTGTTACATATAGCCTTAACTAATTGAAGTATTACGTATAGGCTATAGGTGCCTTCCTAAGTACCTATATAGTGCCCTATACTAATACTATACCATATCATTAGTGGATATGACTAAATTATTCGTTTCATATTTATATTATATTATAGTCGTGAGGTTTCAGGATAGTATTTAAAACAGTAAAGTAAATCATTATATTTATACCTTTTTGTTCATATTACTATAATATATAGAATTTTGTGAGGTGGTAGTGACTTAATAATTAGTATTGATTAGACGCTATGGTATTACTTATGTGCTTATTTATGTTGCGGGTATGAGTACCTTTAATTTTTGCGTGATTGAACTTAGTTTGATAATGAGTACTATAATGTGAATATTACTAAACATTTATGTTTGTGCTATTCGCTTTTTACGGTTGATCTTCGATTTGAAGTATATTATACTAGGTGTGTTTTTAGATGTGTTAATCTGGTGGTTATTGTGTCGTACATATGTCCTTTCACTCCGCCCTTTTTCCTTATGTAGAAGCCGTACCGTCACTGTAACCGCTTTTTTATAAACTGATTGAACAAATATGCACATTTACAGTGCTTTCTAAATTTTTTAATTTTAGTATAATGATTCTCACATAAATATAAATTATTATTCTCTTATAAGAGCTATCATATATGCTGTAATAATTTTTTCTTGTGAGAATTATGAGATCGAGAGTGTTTTTTTTTTGCACCACTTAGATCTAAAAATAAGAAATTTTTATCGTATGATTTTTTTATTGCAATCTCCGTATCTATTGACTAAATAGAATGGATTTTGCTTTTCTATAATGATAAGCTCGGGCAAAGCCCCGATTGCAGCCCGATTGTAAGGAGTCGCAATACTTCCATAATTATACCATTACTATTACCTATATATATATATAATATATAATTACTCGGTATAGTTTCTGGGCATATTTATGTGGAAGTTTTCACATGAGTAATTTGACTAGATGATCTATTAAAGGTGATTATTAAATATATGTGATATAGACTTGTTGCTACCATAGTTTCTTTATATTAGTCTTGTTAGTCTTATGTTTAGGCTTTATCAGTGGTATTTGAGGTGCTATGGATTTTCTTTTTATAGAATTCTACTACTTTGTATATATATACACCGTGAGTTAAGATATTGGTTGCGAGTTGTCATAGGGCATATATTTATCATGACAGTATAGTTAGGACAGGGCGTGTACTTCTATAGTGCCAGTGGTAGCCATCCATTTTAGCCCAGCCTCACATATTATATAAATAGCAACTAATTATTACTTCACAATAGCCATGCAAGTTAAGTAAAATGCCGAGATGAGATAGCTAGAACATTGTTGAAAGTGGGATATAATTTCTTACTTTCGTGTTTATAGCCTTTATATCGGTGTTTAGAAATCTCATTCTAAGATAAACACGTATGCGTTTATGTCTTCCTTGAATTTCTCTGATTGATTACGTACACCTTCCACATCGTTTTCCTTCTTTCTCTCTGCGTGAAATGCTCATGTATTCTCGATGATAACTATTCGGTTACGTGTCGCAACATCGTTTTGTCGGCTCTTAGTTGGAAAGCGATGAAGCGTGAAGTATTGGAGCCCCACTCAGCAATTGTTGGAGAGCGTGAGGACAGCAATTCCGAAAGTTCCACTTGATAATTGTAACTCTGCATATAAATGTATAATTATATACTCGTAGTATATATATACGTACTTTTTCTATGACTTGGGTTCCCTGCGTACTTAGCTTTCGGTACTTATAATAACGTGAGTACGTTGTACATTTTCAGATGAGTTGACTGAGTTGTTGTTATCCATTTTTGCGAGGTCTAATATGCTTATGTTGTTATAGTAATATAGTTATTTTATCTATTCGGGGTTTTGATCATCTTATTAATATTAATGGAGCGTTTTAAGTTTTTTACTACACTATGGCGGATATTTACATACATATTGTATCGGTTTTGTCTAGTACCGAGGGGTTTTATTTCTGTGAGTGTCTTTTTATATGGGCGTAATATATATTCTATATACCTAGTAATATAATATCTTATGACCTAATAGGTTATGAATCTTAACACCTATTTATTTAGATGATTATCTCACTCAATCCCCGCACTCATCTTCCCAGTCAATATTATTATGATTTCTTAGGGTATGGCTTAGGTGCTGTAGTTTTATTAGTCGCTATATGTGAGTTTTCATTGATCGTCCTATTAGTGAGCTACCCTGTTTTTTGATTATAGCCTGGTCAGATGTTCTGGAATATAGGTGCTTACGAATTGTTCAAATCACTCTTATTGGTGCGTAGTCGTTCTGTGTGGTTTCAAGCTCTAAAGCCAGATCGTCGGTTCGGTCCGTGTTCTCCGTGCCTCTCTTATGCAATGACGTCGTCAACGATCGCGACAGTTACATGGCATGGAGATCATGTTGTCAGTGTGGAGGCACTTACATGACAGAGTTAGTGGACGTCTTCGGACTTCTGAAGGAGTATAGCGTCGTGGGGTAGTCGCTGACCTCAGCTGAGTATTATGAGTTATTAGCGCCGCTCTCGTATGGCTATCCTATGTATATGTCGTCTTATGTTGTAAGTCGGTGATTCTGTTCGGCGGGCTCAGCTGTTTGTGAGCCTGTTGCCGAGCGTGCTCATTATTGTTCACTATCGCTATCTGCTCGTTTTGAGGGTGAGTAGTAATCGTTATGGTACGCTCTCTGAGTTGACTGATTCTCTAACTCCATAAGGCTGCGTATCGTCAGGGTAGTGCCTCGTGGAGCTATAGGTGGCGTAGATGTTGATGTTTGTGCTTTTGTATACATTGCTTGTCTGTGAAATGTAGTGTAACAGACGTTTATAATATCATGTCCGGATAATCTCTGGTTCATTACACTAAACTTCGCTCACCTTCGTTATATTATTGAACCTAGCTACTTATAGTGTGGTTAGCGTGCTGTGTTGTGTTGTTTTTGGCCTACAAGCTCGCTATTGATCTTATGATTGCGATACATACAGGCTTTGCATCCGAGCAATTGAACCTATAAGCGCGCGTAATTCAGCGATACAGCGGTGTGAGATAATTCTTCTGGCTTGTTTGCTTTATATCTGCTAATCTCAGTGATTCTTCAAAAACTACAATAGGATAGCAGGGAAACGCTTAGGAATACTGCTCATTTGTGTGGGATATGTCCTGTTATACTCTTTCAGTGGCGTAATATATATATCGTATAGCCTATATATACGTATGTATATATGATTATATGAGAGTCATTCGGCGGAGCTGAGTACGTGAGGTGATGTGAGTGGAGGTAGGGAGTTAGTAATGGCTTATGTGGTAGTAGCTGACAATCATTCGTTACTTTTTGTGATGTTTTTTCATTTATGTGAGATGTGGGTTGAGAGATACTCTTCGTCAGGTCTATAGTATATCTGATAGTTAATTGGTAGCTAGGTACGTCTTATATATATCTTCCCGGGGGCCTCTAAGATATAGACTCAGGTTAATTCCGTATTGCTAGCTTCTCACTGAGCTTTACTATATATTTTTAGTTCTTGTATTTCTCTATATTGTTTATTTATAGCTATATATATAGCTAACGAAAGAGTTGGTATAATATTAATATATATATAGACCTACCTTTATGTTATCTTTTGAGTAGTGACACCTGCAATATTAGGTGATATATATATACGGGTGTGCTTTAGTAGTTTACCTTGAGATATAGTGTGATGTCATTTCCATATAATTTCAACTCTTTGATGGCAGCATATGAACATCTCTATATGTTTGTGGGTAGTACAGCTCTTAGTGTAGTACACACGTTGTGTACATTGAGGTATAGGCCCTATTATGTGTAGGATTAGTGATGTTTAGCTACACGCTTATATCCTATTCCATTCAAAATTACTAATTATATATAGTAAATAAATATGGTGAGATATATATATATATCAAAAACTACAATAGGTACAGCGAAAAAGGATACATTTTTGGAATCCTGTAATACTCGTTTACACTAGTGAAATATAAAAACACTTTTGGAAAAATTTGTTTGTGTAGAGTTTTCAATCTAAGATGAGTGTAATTTGAACTTTTGGGAGGAGCGTATTTACGAAGGACAGGAGCCTATTTAATTTTCGGGTCTGAGCTTCGTACTTATAGAGCCATGTAGTGATGTTTCTAAGTGAGAGACGTTTTGGCTTTTTGTTAACTAAAGGATATACACCCAACAGGCGCTGTACCTGGTTGAATTTACTGGTGAGCTGCAGCCGCATGGCGAACAGGAGGTCGGGAATCTTCTCGGGCCTTTCGGCTCGGTGGAATTACGGGTTGAGATAATCTAAAGTCCTCGTCCGGGAGGGGTCTCGGATACTCCGGCCATCCGCCGCGTTCTGGGTCATTTTGGGTGTGTGTTGCGGGGGTGTCCTCTGGGGGTCCTTTGCCCTCTCTCTTTTATGAGTGTCACTGCTCGAGAAACCCGTTCTTTTCTCCCCTGTTGCTTTGTTCCCTGTCGGCCTCGATCTCCTCTCTTCACTTCCCTCAGGTGCTAATAAACTCTTTTACTAAATAATGTAGGTGTACTTATTTTATATTATTGGCGGTTTAGGTAGGTCATTACTTAACTCAAGTATTTGCTATCATTATGAGGTTAGGAATTTATGCTTTGGTATGTAACGGTTATTTTTGAGTTTATCAGTGATATATATTATACCGGCACTGTCAGTGACTTTACCTTTAGTCTAGCTTTACTAGTTCCATTAGTCACGGTTATCATTTTTATTGACTCTATGTCAATTTCCATAATACCCCGCTATCGATTGAATACATCGTCGCTGATTGAGATTTTGTGCACTTATCCACATATATCGCTCAACCAGTACATACTTATTTATGTGATGTTGATGTGATTAATATTATTATATAATATATAGCCACTGGATATAGGGGTTATAATCATTGTCACATTAATACAATATCAATAAGTATATCAATCTGTAGCTTTCAGATGTTTTAATTACTATTATTATGTTATATAATTATATTATTTTTCGTATTCTTTTACCCTATTATACTAGTGACTATTATACTTAATATAAAAGACTTAAAAACCTATCAACAAAATAATAAGAATAGGATGAACTAGTATGATTTTTATTTATATTTTTTGTTTTTTTTTTTTTGTACATTTTTCCAGGGGTGTGTGCAACTTGCGCAAATCCACACTGTGCGCAGCTTTTCTCGTCTTTAGCTATTTGTTTTTAATTTGAGATATCGTCTTTTTTTTCTTTCTTTTTCTTATACTAGTTTTCTCTGACATTAATAAATTGTTAATTTCAAGGCATTTAAGCAGAGTGGGTAGTTTCCCCTTTTGCCTTGTAGTCTATTGCTTTATATGTTTTTGAGATATGAGTTTTAGTTTTAAACGCAAAATATCATCCATTATACATTATAATCAGCAGTTGATATATTATATATACTATATATATCTAAAAACTAGTATACTAATTATATATATATATATATCACTGAGTTATATGTTTGGGCGCTGGTTTTACTAATTACTATTATTGGAGTTATATCTTATATAGTATATAAGCCTAGCTTATAGCTTCTTACGGTATATCTACTGCAGCTATTAACACTACATATGCTATCCATCGTCAGTATCTTTATCTTTAGGTACCTAACCATTATATATATTAATTGGTACAAGGCTATCCATTATTTTATATACTATACTTCTCACAGTTCTTTATGGTTGGAGCTAATGTGATAAAGTTGCCTACGTTTCCTGGTAAGCCATCTGCTATATTATAAATCACTTGATTTTAAATAGCATCGTTCTTCATATGATCTATATATATATATTTATATATATATATATTAACTCTAAGTCATATTATATCTACTAACCACTATATTATAATTTCACTGTCAATTATACTTCATTAGTGCATCCTATTGTATAAAGTCTTATCTATGACACTTGAAGATGATGGTTTTGACTTGGCAACTCTAACAGCCTATATACTTGGACCTCAATGTGAGCGACTCATCACAAATGCGACTTCTCTTAATACGCTCCTATTGCTATACCTCTGATGACAAAATACGCAAGCGCGATAATGCGTCATGAGGTTGCTGAAACTACTTGATGATCTATACCTCCCCATACCACCTCATATTAGTGCTATTCAATTATACATGAGTACCCGTGCCGCGGATAGTCACGCGTACTTTATTATGCGTATTCCGACTACAGGTCGATTCGGCATTGTGAACGGTGAGATATTTTACTGCGGGTTCCCGGAGTTCGACAGACGGGGGCGTTACCACGCTTAACCTGATAAAATTAATGTAGTTTGCGCAGCGTACATATTCTATTTATATGACCTACCCATAGTTTGAGGATGAATTACAGGTATATAGTAATTATTTTCTTCTATCTATTTATATAGCTTACTTTTTATTCTTTTTTTCCCTATATATCTTCCTCTATTGTTGTTTCTTCATAAAATTTTTACTTACTTCCTTCTTACCCTTCATTAAGTTTTCTACTTTGCCATTTTCTATTCACTTCCTCTCGCCCCTATCTTTTGCCTTAATAGTATTCCTCCTCTTAATCTATCTTTCTATCATTCCTTCATTTTTCATCCTCTTCTTTTATCCACTTATATTAGGGAATATACATCTTTTATCTACTTGATGTTATCCTTTATCTACTCTATTTTATATCTCTCCTACTACATACTTTTACTTATAGACTCAACTATAGAATCAATCAATGTTTTACTCTTCATGATATGCTTAAGCAGCTTATGATTTTATGATGACAAGCTTTTCACCTCACGACAGTACTTGATCCTATCTATCCTCTCCTAGTGGGTCACTAGTCGTATAACGCTATTCAGGTGTGACTCGCCCTGCCCGTTTTCCTCGACTATGCGTATGAGTATGTCTTGATTATATGCTCATCAACCCTATAAGTAGTGAGAGCTCTTTTCCGCCCCTACTAGTCTTGTACATACCGTCCTTCCGGGCGGTCACGTATGATGCTACTTAATGCCGCTTGTCCTATGTACGCATTATCAGGTCAATTTCTGCATACTAGACACAGTTAGTACGTTACGGCAGCCGTCTTGTCTACTGAGATTACCCGTTTATATGACCGCTACGTTCTTCATATTACTGAGTCGTATCACTGCACCCTTTGTTATATACTTCAGTAATTACTTACTACCGCTAATCTATAAATATCTCTATCTTGTGCATTGTTTATAATATCATCTATTTGAGTCTTGCCTGATTGACACTTATTGTAACTATATTATGTTCATACTACACTTAGTTGAGACATTATGTTCTTTTAATTCTGTCAATGCTGTTGGAAACTTCCTAAAATCAATTTCCTTTTCATTCTATTCCTTGTTATACTATATTTTCTATATTTTATTATTTTTATTGTTGATTATTTTTTCCTGGGCGTTCGCGTCTGTATCACAGCATGGCGAGTGCGTGGCTTGGACTCTAGTCGGAAAGTCTCCATATTCCGTTTAAGTCTTTCCTCCTGTTTCACAGAGTGTGATCTGTCCATATTATATACCTTTTCTTACTTTAACTGTCTGTTCATATATTAGGAATGCTTTGTTTTGTTACTGTCTCTTAATATATTATATCATATTATATATTTTATTACTTTTATCATCCGCGTGTCTCCTTATATAATACTTATCTTTCCTTATAGGTATTATATATATATATACTTTTTCTTCAGAGCCTCATTAGGTATATTACCCTGGTACGTCTGGTATAATTGTATATTGACTCTCGACTCCCCCTATCTAGTAACCCTCTACCCCTTTACCCGCCGCGTTCTGTTTAGTCACCCGGGTTTGCGGGTGTTCCTTATATATACTGAGCGTACTCTGCTCGTGAGTTGATATGGTGTCTAACTATATAGCTACTTACCGCTAGTATATATCGTGTTTATATCTTGGTACTCTAGTAGCTGGCTCTTTAGGCGTACTAGTATATTAGGCGCACGACTCTCTCAATATTAGTCAGTGATACTAGGCCCCGCGAGCTTTTCTTGATTCTTATACCTCTATTAATAGCATTCCCCCATAGCTAGCTACCGCGCTATAGTGCTATAGATATCTAGACTTACTACCTCTTATCAGTAACGGTCACGTGAGTATAATTTAGTCCGAGCTCGGTCTCTTCCGGTAATATTATTATATATTAACTCACTTATCTGCTATTACCTATTCTCAATAGTTTAAATTGAGCATAATTTGCTTGTTCCAAGATCGCTAAACTTGTGAGGTCTGTAATACTGCTTATCCTCTATATATACCCATACTCACTGCCCGGCATCTCCTGCTAGTTCCATCTTGTAGTATTTCATATACGACTATTGTATGACGACTTGCCTCCCGGTGAGCCTTGCGTGGCCAGGCATACCATCCTCTTATCTAATCTCGACGCCTTTAGCATAATTTATTCTAGGTGTGCAGCTATTGCCATTACCTATTATGGCTTAATTATGTAATCCCCTCCTATAGAAATTCTAATATTTCTTGATGAATACTATAGTCAGCGGCATTACCTTTTCATGCTGGACGTTAACTCTTACCTATCCTACTGACTATATTCACGTGCCTTTATGGTGAGTCAATGCTCATTATATACTAACGTCCTACTATACTGTGTATTGATTATTAGCTCGTACGGTATATCACGCTTGTATTAATTTACCTTATACAAATGGAGTGAGAGTCTGGATCATATCATCAAATTTATACCTTATATTCATACAATCGACCCTGACGTGTCACAATTAGACTAACTACTTTCTCACGTGATACCAAATAATATTGAGTTATACTCATTTAATGCTCACTCACCTTATACTTATTATAACTATAGGTGGGTAGAATAATCAAAGTAGTGAGGGGCTCTATTTCTTATAACGCTTCCTGTGCCATATACCTATGTATGCTATCTACAGGCGTACTCCTTATGTTCTGCTTCTTATCTGTTGTCATTTTTATATCGCTCTTGAGAACTTCCTGTTACCGTTAAAGTTCCGCCGTAGTCTTGTTTGGAATATCACTCCTCCCTACGCTATTGAGGTTCCTATATATATTAATTATAATATATATATATAATTATATATAACAATTATATATAACAACCTCTAGTGGCAAACCATTCCAAAATTAACAACCTAATTGCTTGTGTAAATAGTGTACACATGCCTTTCACTTCATACTCCACGATGCTATGCCTGTCTTCGGCATTATATTACTTTGTGTGTTATTTGCCTCTTGTGTGATCTCTCGTACGTACTCGTAGGCTCTCCCCATGACGCAATTCTATATGTGGTATATGTACTTATATAATATCACTTCTATCATCCTTTTATAAATTTTTGTGCAGTGCCTTTGCGTTTTGATCGCTCTCTTCTCTCCTGTATGCATTCTCTAGCCATGTTGTATCTAGCAAACACATCTGCGTCTCAACTCTCTCTACTGTCGCTCTCTCGTCCCATCAGTGTCTTACCGCTCAAATCCGAACTCTAGAGGAGAGTTCTATAACCTTGTTGCTCTGCGTTTTGCTAACTCCCGCGTGTCTCATCATCTCTCAACCGGACTTGTTCTGTCTCCCTCCGGTCTTTTCTCTCTCATCAAGGATTCGAAGATTTGATCTTCTCATCTGTCTCTTCTTGCTCTCTCGGGTCCTCTTTGATCTCCCTCCCTTTTCATCTTCGGTTAATCTCTCTCTCCGCCTCTCATCTATCTTCTTCTCGTCTCTCTTCAGATGACTATCATCCGCTTCGGGTGCATCTTGAGATCGCGATCTGTCCTGCGTGGCGATTTCTTCTCTCTGCACCTCTGCGTCGCGTAGCATTCTCGTTGCTGTCTAGTGTTCTTTTCCTTTTTGTCTCTTCTCTTCTTCTCTCCTCTTCTCTCCATATTTTTGGTCTCTGTTACTCGTCTCTTCGTGTCGTCTCTTTCGTTCTTCCCCACTTCGTCTCTCTCTTCTTTCTCTCTTTCTCAATCTTTCTTGGGCTATACATTGCTTATATGAGGTGCTTTCTTTGAGAGAGTAGTAGTGTTGGTATGCTTTGCGGCTAATATCTTGTTGTGCTGATCATATACGTTGTTACACTTCATTGCAATAACAATTTTTCTGTATCCGTCTATACTTATAATTACCTTTGGCGCTCCGCCACAGTTGTCTTCTTCATTTTTTGCACGTCATTTTATTAATTTTTTTGGAGGCTTTGTGTGTCTCAGCTTAAGACGTCATCTTGGTAAACCAGATTTAACACAGATAGTAGGCGAGTTTTCTGTTCTTCGGTCTTTGCCTTTGGTGCGATTGGTCCGTCCATATTGCGATGAATTTTTTTAAAGGTGGCATTAATGTCATTCGCTTACCTTCATTCTTGTTTCTAGGCGCCTTATCTGTTTATTCATCCTCTGTCACTATCTACTTTTGATTGTCTCTTATATGGGCACACGTTATTTTACCCATTGATCCCAGTGTGGGTAAATGTCTTATTACAACCAGGAATTCTATTTCTATTTGCTTTACCCTTTTTTTCCTTTTGATACTCCTTGACTTCCCTTGAAACTCGCTCCTCCTACCCGCGTCATGGTCGTCCTCCTTAATTTTGATAATCTTCCCTTGGTCCAGGTTAACGTAGGACGGTGATTATTCGTTCAGTTCACCTTCATCGTTTTCACAACGTGGGCGACATCACGAATCAGTGCACAGTGCTTCCCTGTATATGATACTTGAGCGGTTGCCATGGTATGACTCTTTTATAATCCAAATCAACTTACAGCACTACTCCTCCTTCATTTATGTATAATTAACTTCACACCATTATCGAAATATTTCATTTTTTTCGTGATGTTAGTTTGTTCTCTTCTCACACTGCACAGTACTATTGCTCTGATTGACGCCATGATTTTCTTCCGCCGTCTAGTTCTTCAATTAAGTCAGTGTACCTCCCGATCATTGCGTTCTTGATTGTGACCCCTGAGTCCTTAAGTGCATCTTTTTTGAGTATGTAACGAAAGCTATACCTCACCTTATACTTATTGTCATGCTTCTCGAAGTGTGAATAATATCTTCTGCTGAGCAGTGGTGGAACCGCTGAACTGTAGACCCCATGATTATTCTATAGCATCGGTCGACATTCGCTAACCCGGCCCTTTGTCTAGAGTAAATTACAATACCTTACACTTTTTTACTATCTTAAATTCATCTAATTCATTACTATTGGTATCCTACTATTCATCTGACGCATCGTTATATTTCCAAGGATATGTTTATCTCAAGTCTTAGATCATTTTGAATATTTTCTATTATCTCATACTGATATCCTTCACATATTCCTTATAACTGAGGGTGGCTTCTCACTTGATCATATCTTATGCTTGGTCTCCTTTTGTTTTACTGACCAAGACACAGTCATCTCAAGATCCCCACAGTTTGGGCATTATACATAGTCACTGGTCACTAAATAATTTATATATATATGAGGAACAATAGTGGCCCCATCTCTGAACCCTGTGGGAAAAAACTACAGTCTCCCTTTCACTTTTTATTTTTTCTTGATTCCGATCTTATCTGTACCAAATACAATCAACGTACCTTCCCAAATTATATTTAAGTAACACAAGGTCATTTTATTTTTTTTTTTTCACACTAATTTCTGTGGTTATCTTAACCCCTACGAGCAACGCAAGTACTTGCTTTATTTTTCCAATTTTATCCTTTTAAGGCTACCAACTCTCTAGTATGGTACACTCCGGCCTCACCTATCTGCGGTTTGTTCCACGTATTATTTTTTCCACCCCATGGAATAAGTTTACTTACCTACCATTCATATATACTTCTTGGCTCCATACTTTATCCATGACCTTTTATATTGTGGGGTAACCTTTATCAAAGCTTTATATATAATATTTTTTGAATTGTACTTCTAGTACCTTAATTTCTAATTCATTGCATATACGTTTTGCATGCCATTTGATATATAGTAAGTTGTTCTGGATCGGCTTCGTCTAGTAGTATCTTATATATCTTTTCTTATTGACCTTTTATTTTAAATTTTATTTTATCCTTTTTTCCTATTTATTATTGTTTTTTAATTCTTTTTTGAGTGAAATTTAGTGGCTAAGAGGTTTATCGATAACATACTATTATTTATCTCCCAACTCGCCATATGCAAATAAGGGAGACAGTGAGTGATTGACTAGGGGTCGACTATATCTTATATAGCATGTTGATATTGACACATCGTGTAACAACATGGCTCCTATATCATGTATTATTCCATAACCACTTTTGGATTATTCTAACTAATGCACTAATTTTATATGATGTGGATTACTATACTTGTCTAATACATCAGGCATACTGTCTATTACACCGCTATGCTTGTGTATTAATTTTCTACTGTGTTTTGTTACCTGTATCTTTATATATATTATTCAATCTACATCCTACAGTAAAGTATATAAAATATTCATATTAATAAGTTACAAATAACTCAAATATAAAGGTATAGTCTACTTCAAATTGATGCTCAGGATTGGGAATCATTTTGATGCTTGTAAGTTAAAGAATTAAATCAGTAACTCTTGTATTTAACTGATGTACAATACACCTACTTTTAAATTTTACGGGAGAAAAATATATAAACTAAATACTCCAATCTAACTAAATAACTCTATTAAAAAAACACAGGAACATACGGACATTATAGGGTCTCTGATAGTTGCTATTAAATTTTAAATATTTAAATACTTTCATATATTATGCAAACTACTTCCGTATAATAAAGATGGTAAAACCCTGTGTTTGAAAACAAATAGGTAGCTACAGTGAAATAGTTCTACAGATACTAAAGTTTCTCATTTCATGTTGCTAAACCAGATATACGAGATACTAGAGCTTCTCTTTTCTAGTTGTTTAACCAGATATGTGAGGTATTACAGATCCTCTTCTCTAATTGCTTCACCAGATATACGAGGTACTAAAGTTTCTCTTCTCCAGTTGCTAAACCAGATATACGAGATACTAGGGCTTCTCTTCTCCCCTTGCTTCACCAGATATACGAGGTACTTGAGCTTCGTTTCTCGAATTGTTTCACCAAATACGAGGTACTAAAGCTTCTCTTCTCCAACTGTTTCGTTGATTTATTCTCCTTTGTGGAGAGTAAGGATCAATTTCTTCAATATTTTTTTAAGCAGATTTCTGAAGGGACCCCAAAAGAAACGAAATATTTCGCTTCCTCATATCGGGTATTAAATTTTGTCGTAAGTATGTCCTTAGTAATACAGGTCTTTATATAGTTTAAACCTTAACTGTTGAAGAAAAAGAATAATAAAGAAAAGGAAGAGAAGAAGAAGAAGAAGAAGAAGAAGAAGAAGAAGAAGAAGAAGAAGAAGAAGAAGAAGAAGAAGAAGAAGAAGAAGAAGAAGAAGAAGAAGAAGAAGAAGAAGAAGAAGAAAAAGGAAAGGGAAAGGAAAGGAAAAGGAAAGGAAAAGGAAAAGGAAAAGAAAAGAAAAAGAAAAGAAAAAGAAAAAATAAAAGAAAAAGGAAAAGAAAAAGAAAAAGAAAAAGAAAAAGGAAACGGAAAAGAAAAAGAAAAGGAAAAAGAAAAGGAAAAGGAAAAGGAAAAGGAAAAGGAAAAGAAAAAGGAAAAGGAAAAGGAAAAGAAAATTAAGTTTTGGTGGTGATGGATCCTATAGCATATTTTTATATCATAATATTTTAGTACAAAGTGATTGTGTTAAGTAAGGCTTTATAAATATTCTTTCTTTCACCCTAATTCACTTTTTAAAAAATATGACCTCAGATTGGCCATTGCTATTTTCTCGGTAAAAACAAAGCATTGTGGACTAAATTCACATCTATATCGCATCAGATTGACAGATTCAAATATATGTCCTGCCAGCAATGGTAGTCCTGTAACAATAACAAATTCCTGTATGATCTCTCCATATACAGTGAACAAAGAGAAATCATTCTATTAGACCTAGGTGCACAGAATGTGTTACCCCTCACTGTCCCATCGATTCTGGGAGGTCAGAGTATCCCTTCTAAACAATTTCCGAAAGTTCTGACATGCTTGATGAAGTACATATAATCCACCTCCTAATTAATGAATAGACTATATAAATATTAACTGACTTACACTACTCAAACAATTTCAGGATTTGTTCTTCCTAGTATCTGGATTATATTTCAAATATATTGACCCACTTTAGCCAAGCACAAGGTTTTCTTCAGTGATAAAAATAAAAGAACTTACTATCAGAGTACCTTTACGTAAGTAGTACCAGACGTTGATTTTGATTCATACTGAAACGAGTGTGTCGCATTTCATTTCCTTGTAATGATGTAAAATAGTTTACCATAAGCAAATAGGTTTCTTAACAGAGAAAACGGATTGCTTTAAGTAACATTTTTAAAGTTTTATTTTTCGTAGAAACTTTAAAGTTTAAACTATACATACATATTATTTATGGTATAGTTTACAACATTGCCGTCTTGGGAGGATTTCTGGAAAGGTTTTTGGCGGGGTTTTAGTCCTAATGAAAATGAAATATATATATATATATTTATATATAATATATATATATAATTATATATCCGTATATATACTATTATATATTATATATATATAATATATATATAGTATATATAATATATATATATATATAATATATATATATATATATTCTATATATATTAATATATATATATTAATATATATAATCTATATATAAAATAAATCCACTGTTTATGTTATATGTATTTTTTTTTAATATATATATATATATATATATATATATATATATATATAATATATATTATATATATATATATATATATATATATATATATATCTAATATATTATTATAATATATATATATATATATATAATATATGACGCTTTTCTGTTGTTACGACTCCGTCAGTATTTGTTTTTAGTTTTTTTTTTAATATTTTCTAGTATAATGATCCTAACAATCAGTTTAAGTGGTAACGGACATGATTACAAAAATATATAGGACCTTTTACGTTTTACGACTTCGTTCAGGTTTTTAATTTTTTTTTTTTTCACTAAAGGAATACCCAAGGTAAACCGCAACGATGGTAGGAGTCGGGGTCTCTCGGCTGTTTTGGACACGCAGGGTAGGACTATTTCCCCCCCCTCCTGGCGAAGGTCTCACGGAACCCCCGCTCTTCTGGTAATTGGGGTCGGCCGGGGTTCCTCCGCCCCTCCCCTACGGAGTATGGAAAACGTTCCCCCCTCTGTCTCCACCGTCGGCTCGAGCCCGCCTAATTTTTTTTATTATTATTTTTTTTCTTATTTTTTTTTATATTTGCAATAAGCTTTATATGCTTGATCCAAATATGTAATTGGTTTTTCTGTAACTGTCGTACTGTTTCGAGATATTTCATTTTTGAAAAAATATTTAAGAACATAAATGTGATTTTTTAAAAATTATTTAAAATATTTCGAACTTTTGAATCATGTCCGTTTCCACAACTTAAATTCATTGTTAGTAATCATATAGTAGCAATATATTAAAAAAAAAAAAAAAAAAAAAAAACTGAACGGAGTCGTAAAACAGAATAGGCATATAATATTTATAATATATATATATATATATATATTATAATATATATAATATATATATATATACTACTATAGTATATATAACTATATATATATATATATATATATATATATATATATATATATATTATATATAATAAATATAACTCGCTTGAGTGATTCTCACTTACCAGGATTAGATCCCGGGCCCTCGCGAACCGTATGCCAAGCGTGTTACCATCGACCACGACAAGCAAAAAGATACGCGACTTAAACCTATTGAAAGAGTGCTCTATCCAATAGGAATAAGGACCGCCTATGTCAGGAGCAGATACCTCAGGTCCAACGCATCTCCGCTTGCACTCGGGTCAAAGGCAACACAAGAACGCCATGTAAGGAGACCACTCTAAATCGGAGTATAATTTGTATAGATGTAAATACTACAATAAAAACCGCAAGTTACAAATTTATTTTTTTTTATATTTTATTTATATTACATCTATACAAATTATACTCCGAACTAGAGTGGTCTCCTTACATGGGTCCTGTGTTACCTTTGACCCGAGTGCAAGCGGAGATGCGTGGTTGAGGTATCTGTCCTGACATAGGCGGTCCTTATTCCTATTGAATAGAGCACTCTTTTCATAGGTTTAAGTCGCGTAACTTTTTAGCTTATCGTTTGGTCGAGTGTAACACGCTTGGCATACCGTTCGCGAGGACCCGGGATCTAATCCTGGTAATGAAGAATCACTCAAGGAGTTATTTATCTATACAAATTGAACTGCTATAGTTAGTAAATTTACATATATATATATATATATATATATATATATATTATATATATATATATATATATATATTAATATATAATATATTATAATATATATGGGACCTCAGCTCTGGAGGGGGGTACTGTGGAGAGGTGCTCTCTGTGGAAGTGGAAAGGAACTCTCTACGGAGCTGAACGGCAGAGCCGAACGCGCTCTATATGGAAATAGTTGTTGTAATATCGTTAGAATTAAGCCACGCCTCCAAGCGTGCGGCATTCTTACTTTTCAAAAAACGACGCCAATAAAAAAAAAAGAAAACGCACAAATCCAGTTTTATTCAGAACACCTCCCTAAGAAGTCACCACAATACTCTAATCTCTGTGGCCCAGACTTCAGATGGTATCCCCAGAAAAGGGTAGGTCATGTCAGACTAACCTTTTAGAATTTATGGAATACATTACTGACTGCATTGACCGAGGAGATCCAGTTGATATTGTATATTTAAGACTTAAGCAAAGCTTTTGATAAGGTTTCCCCCACATAAGGCTGATGAGAAAGTAATGCAATGTGGTATAGGTGGAGTGGTACATGGTTGGATTTAAAGAGTGGTTGCGAAATAGAAAACAGTGTGCACAACTAAATGGCAATAAATCATCATAGGAAATGGTGAAGAGTGGTGTCCCACAGGGTTCAGTGCTGGGACCACTATTGTTCCTCGTATATATAAATGATTTAGACCAGGGACTTAAATGCAAGGTTTCTAAGTTTGCAGATGATAAAAGTGGCCAGTAGATTATGCAATAGTGAAGATGTAATAAAGATTAAAAATGATCTTGAGAGACTTCTTGGGTGGGCAGATAAGTGGCAAATGAATTTTAAAGGTAAAAAATTTAAGGTTCTTCTCCCTAGGTTTATCTCAAAATAAAAGTTTTAACGTACGAATATGAATGGGATTGCTTTTGAGTAATGTGGACAAGAAAAAGAATTTAACACGCGTGATTATAGAGCAGTAATGTTGAAAGTAGCTAATTCAGTGCTTGGAAGCTAGAAATAACTAATAAGATGCTGGGCATAATAAATCGTAATGTTTACATTACAAGAGCAAGGAATTATAAGTAAACTGTATAATATTCTAATGTTAAGCCATAATAGAGTAGTGTGCAATGTTTGGGCACCTTCATATGAAGACTTAGATATGCTAGAAAAACGAGTTGCCAACGTAGGGCAACAAGGGATGATTTCTCTGGGTTTGAAGGGTCAGAGCTATGAGGAGAGGCTGAAGGAGTTAGGAATGTTTTCTGTAGAAAAGGCGATTTCTGCAGAAGGGGACAATGATACCAGTCTAATCAAAATATTTACATCTATATTGAATAATACAGAGATAATAAATTTTTCATAGTAAGAGCATGGACTGGTGACCAGGGTCATAATAAGAAAATTAGGAAGAAAGCATGCCATCTTGATATAAAGAAAGCATGCATTCAGTAAAAGGGTTGTAAAATTTTGGAATGGTCTGCCAAAAGATTGTTGAGTGTGACTCGATTGCAACATTTAAAGAAAGGGTTGGATAGGTATATGGATGGGTTGGGTATCATATAATATATTTGGACGAAGCCAAATTGGCGGTTTTTTAGTTACAGTAGTTATTATGTTAGACTGCATGTGTGACCATAACTTACGTTATTAATGCATGTGGATGGTTTAGGTATCATATATATATAATATAATATATATATAATATATATATATATATATATATTATATAATATATATATATATATATATATATATATATATATATATATATATATATATTTATATATAAATATATATATATACTATTATTATATATATATATATTATATTATATATATATAATATATATATATATATATATAATAATATATATATATATATATATATATATATATATATATATATATATATATATTTTGTGTATAACTTTTTTTTTATATATAAATATCTCTTTTGTGACAAAGCCAAATGTGAATTTTTTTAGTTATCAGAATTTTGACCAACCCTAGGGTGCTTTGTGGATTGCATGAGCATGTTTGGTTAATGGGTTGACTGGGACAGTCTCGACAGGCCCATGTGGCTTTTTACTGTCTCTATATTCTTAACGTCTTAAAAAGAGTGAAGTTTGGCTCCAAGGTTAGGGGCCAGAACACCCGCCACAAGACCAAGAAAATCCTCCAGATCCATTTTGTCGCAGACATACATACTAAAAAAGAAAATTTATTTTCTAAAGACTATTTTATATTAAAAAAAAACAAAATAAGTTCGGCTCCGATTCCACCGCAAAAAATATTTTGGCTAAACCCAAAACCTTCTCACCTTGCGGCTCCACATCCATGGTTACTATAGTATTGTTAAGATTAATTAAAATAATATTATAGTATTATTATAATTTATTTTTCAATACATTATTTTTGATATAAATTTTAAAATTTTAATATTTAGGTAAAATTTAAATACAGATTAATAATTTTTCATTTTAATTTTACTTCTCGCAAATGAAATATATATATATATATTAGTATATTATATATATATATATATATATATATTACAATATATATATATATATATATATATATATAAAACAATATATAATATATAATAGTATTATATCATATATAGTCATAATTACTATATATAGTATACATATATTATATAAATAATAAGGATATCAATATATAATAATAATATATATATAATAGTTATATATATATATATATATAAATATATCTATATATACATATATCATATATATATATATGAAGAATATATACATATAATATTATATTTATATATTATATATATATAATATATATATATATATATATATATATATATATATATATATGTCACAATAAGTCCGTCCCTTGTACCTCCGCGGCCCTCCAACAGATGTGTGGTCTTCCTTCTGAGGTCGTTGTCTAGGGTTGTGACACTTCCCAGGTCGTTACTGGCTTTGATTCTTCTGGCGGACTTCTGCCTTCCTAAATTCCCGTCGAGCAGCTTCAGCCGTTGTATAAGAGCTTCCTTACTTTCCTCTCAAGTTTCCTCCTGAATCTTCTTTTGGTCCTCAAGAATAAGTGAAGTCTTCTCTAAGGTCCTTACTATTCCTTTTTCTTCTTACTATCCTTCAGTAAATCCAAAGTTGTACCAGGAAGGTTTCGTAGTAATGAAATAATGAATAGTTATTCTAAACCCTTTAATCTTCACTAAACTTAAGTAATACACGTCAAGAGTCTTGATACGAAGAGCGGCGAACAAAGAATGAACGTCTAAATGCATAATGCTCGCTCTTTTATAACATTCTCTCTTAAAACGCTTACTTGTATATTGCTATATTTTACAATTTTTTCTTAAATTATTCCAAAAATATAACTTACATATATTAAATATTATCACAGAAAACTATTAAGAATTCAAATATCAAAGCCTTTGATTTTATAAAAGTTTTTGATTTTATTTCCAAGTTTCTAAACAGTTATTTTCTGTAACATAATTTAATTTTCTAAAATAATCTTTGACAAACAATGTAACATGAGAAAAGAAGATTATTTTATTTAGATTTCCGACGCGTTTCGTCCTCTAAAAACTTGAGACATCTTCAGAGGATTGATTCTTGTGAGCGAAAATATTCCTTAAATTTAAAATAAATATAAATTAAATCAAATGATATTTAGTCCAAAAAATAAATACATTAAAATTTTAATGTTAATGTTGGTCTGCGTGTTTTGAATGTAGAAGGCTCCGCAATTTTAGTTTCCTGGACTTTCATAATGAATCCCGTATATACTTGTAAAGGTGTTTAGAAATATTGTTAATAGTTGATTGACCATTGTGCCGTTTTTGAAATGTTCAGAGATTTTGCTGGGACTGTAGCGATGTTGTTAATATGCCCTGTCCGACAATCGATTCGTCCTGAAGCAATTATAAGACCACAGTAAAAGAATTTCTGATAAAATTAAAAGAACTGGATTTGATCCTCTCTGACATATATATGGATTGCCTAAAATAAACAAAAACTCAGAAAATCCACGCTTTGAGACCTGTAATATCTATGTGGGGCGAAACGGTTACACACGAAATTGCCCAAAATAATTCTGAACAGCATTATCCGACCATATCTTTATAACTCTTTCATAGTTAAATATCAAATAATGAAAGTTAGCAAAGTATCAAACTTAAAAACTGAAGACAGCTATATATTCGCCTCTTCTTGATGTAGAGTCTTTTGGGTTCACAAATGTACCGGTCTTGAAGAACGATTTGACATAACTAAATTTAAACGAAGTATATCACTCAAATAACCTACCTCCCCCCAAAAATATCAGAACAACATATGGAGAACCTTTTATTTAATTGGTTGTAAAAACCCAGAACACCGTTAAATATTTAAGAAAACATATATGTTTTACTGTATATTTACAAGAACTGATGGAGTGTCGATGGGCTGCACCACTTGGAACCTACAATTGCAGAACTTCTATATGGTCCATCTGGAAAAACAAAATCTTCGTGAAACAACAACTTTAACCGCCGTATTTTACATAAGATATGTCGAACGAGCACCTCACTATCTTTAGGAAATAGATCATATACATCAGTTCATCAAAAGAATTCAAGAGTTGTCATGCTTAAATTTACAACGAAAACTTAAGTTTAATAATACTGATTGTCTTTAGACATCAAAATCATATTAATTCTGACGGCATTGCAATATCTACCCACAGCATTCGATGGTCAAACCCCACTGATAATGGTCTGTATACTATGAACTATGATCCTATTCAACACGACTTAATTTACAAAGAATCATCGTAAAAATTTTAGTTTACAGATCTTCCAACCTATGTTTAAGTTGAAAACTTTGATGAAGAAATTTGCCGCATTAAGTAAAATTTTAATTAACTGTGATAATCCACAATATTCAGTTGAAAATTTAAATAATAAAACCATTACCAAATTATTTAATAAAGAAAGTAAAAATAAGAGAAATTCGATAAATTTCTTCCTCAAAACTCTAAATGCGATAGAACTATCAATCAGAAAGGAATGCCTTCGTAATATTTGACTGCTCCCGTCAAACTAAAGAGACCTCAAAAATTAAAGTCAGACCATAACATAAATCCAAACAACTGTCATCTTCCTTTAGCACAAGAGATGGCTTTGAACCGACAACCAATTCACGTGTTGTACCAATTTAACTGCCACTGAGTCAGACTGACGTCGACAGATATATTGGTTAGCACGACGAATCGTTGTCGGACAGGGATATCAAATCGCCCTACAGTCCCAGCAAAATCTTCGAACATTTCAAAACGGTACATGGTCAATCAACTATTAACAATATTTCTCAAACATTTTACAATATTATACGGATCATGCGAAGTCCAGAAACTTAAAATTGCGGAGGCCTTCTACATAAAAACACGCAGACCAGACATTAACATAAAATTTAAAGTATTATCTGTCAGACTCATTATCATTTGATTTAATTATTGATATATTATTAATTTTAAGAAAGACTCAATTCGCTCACAAGAAATCCAATTCCTCTGAAGATGTGCTCAAGTTTAGAGGACGAACGCGGTCGGGAAATCTAAATAAATATATCTTAATTCTTCTCATGTAAATTGTTTTCAAAGATATTTTAGAAATTAAAATTATGTCACAGAAATAAATATTTAAAACTTTGGAAATAAAATCAAAAGAACTTTATAACTATTAAAATTATTCTGAAATAAATAATTTTACAATCTAAAAAGTATTGAATTAATGATAAAATTACTCTATTCTTAAAAAATGATAACATCTCTAAATTAATATTAAGAAAAGATGACCTAACTAATAATATACTCAAAAGCATTTCTTATGATGATAAAGTTGCTTATCCTTTCTTATTCATCTGTGATTATATATATATAATAATATATATTTATATATATATATATATATATATATATATATATATATATATATATTATATATATATATTATATTATATAGATATATTATATTTATATTATATCTATATTATATATATATATTTAATATTATAATACATATATATATATATTATATTATAGTATATAATAATATATAATTAATATTATGATTATATTATATATATATATATATATATATATATATTATATATATTATATATATATATAATATTATATATATATATCTAGGAATTTACACAAGATTGAATTTTACCATATGTATGTATGTATGTATGTATGTATGTATTATGTATGTATTATGTATGTAATTTTGTTATGGATGTATGTATGTATGTATGTATGTATGTATGTATGTATGTATGTATGTTATGTATGTATGTATGTATGTATGTATGTATGTATGGACATTTGTAGATCTTTTCTCCTCTAATATTTCGTGGGAAAAAGAGGCAAAAATTTTGGGTTATTTTTTCTATTTTTTTCTCTTGTTGTTTATCGAACAAAATGTCCAAAGCTCTCATGCTGCCAGATGCGCGTTTTTTTTTTTATTTAAACAATGCAAAGTGAAATCAATTATAAATATAAAAATATAATTTACAATTAAGTGAGGTTTGATACGTTTAAGTAAGGGTTAGTGAAGTTACGTGTAGTTTACGAATAGATTTAAAACTTTAATTTTGCTTTAATTCAGCTTCTTCGTATTACCAACCAATTTGAAGCGAATGGCAATAACTTTAAATAATCTCTATGCTTTATTTGGTAGAAAAAAAACCTTCTAAAGTGGAAAACAAAATTTTCATAAAAATACCTTTTCGGTGAAAGATCCTACTGAATAGCCGTATGTGTGTATGTATGTATGTATGTATGTATGTATGTATGTATGTATGTATGTATGTATGTATCGTATGTATGTATGTATGTATTCACGATAGGCGCCTAAGGCAAAAGTAATTATACATTATAAAACCCAAATTTTAATATAAATTGGAAATGTACTTAATTCACACCAATTAAAATGCCGTTCCAATATTCCCTAAAAATAGTTTTCAATACTATTTTTTGCTTTATTTTTCTGCGGTTTCAAGATTTTTTTTCTTCTTGTTTTTTTTTTTTTTTTTTTTAATTTAAGACTGGTTATTTTATTTTATGAATTATTATTTGTAAAAATATTTCATATTGAGTTTTATATTTTCTCCTTTTATTTATAATTTAAATTGAGTTTGTTAATATATATATATATATACTATATATATATTATATATATATATACTATATATATATTATATATATAATATATATATAAATATATATATATATAAAATATATATATTAAATAATATATATAATTATATATATATATAATATATCTATATATTAGTTAAATATAATATATAAGTAAATATATAATATATAAATATATATAATCATATAATATATATATATATATATATATATATATATATATATATAATTATATATATA
>JABUQX010037977.1:0-13858 GCA_015478945.1 Trachelipus rathkii
TATTCTATTCACAATTTTTGTGCATAAATTATGAAAATAATGTATCTAATGTTAAACATCTTATAAATATTTCCAGAATTATAATTGTAGATTTTTAATTAACGATAAATGGACAATATTCAAATTTTTGTGCATAAATTATGAAAATAATAATAATAATATATATATATAAGATACTCCTTTATGATATTATTGTTTTTTGCGTAGGATAGACAATAATATGGACTCAAAACAGCAATATCCTTGAAAATCAACCATTTTACTTCTCAAAATGTCGTTTGTCTCGGACGATAATTATGTTAAAAATATGCTTCAATTTAAAATATTGATATATATATTCTTAAGATAAATTATATAATTTTAGATAATATGGAATAGGTTTTAAAATTTAGTGAATTAGTTACATAATATAGTGAAATAATATATTAATGAGTGTATATAATTACTAAATATACAGGATTATATATATATTTATATTCACACTAGCACATTTAGATGAGTATTTTTGATGTCACTTTTATGATTTTAATATTAGCAAGATAATAATTAATAATATCAATATTAATTATATATTAAATAAGATAGATATAATTATAGGTTTTATATATATTATATAGTAACGATAATATAATTATATTTAATTATATATTATATAATATAAAAATATATGTACATATTATTATATTATAGTATTATAAATAGTTAATATATATATTAGATATTATTTTATACTATATATATATATTAATATATAGTTATATATAATATATTGATATATATATATAATAGCTATAGTAATATATAGATATATATAGTTAGTTATCTATATTATAATATAAAATAGTCATTAATCATATATACTTAATAGGTATATATAGGGGGTCAGAGCTGGAGCAGAGTTGTGGCTATTTTTCATGTTTGCTAGGAGACGGAGGTTCAAAATGCGGACATATTTTTATAATAAGAGAGAGATTCTAATTACAGAGAGAGAGACTTTAAAGAGATCTTTACATAATAAGATTAATCATCATAATCATCAAAATAAAAATTTACCCAGAATGAGTATACTAATATTAATTATATATATCATAATATATTAGTATATAACTTAGATATGTTATGTATGCTAGATACATTTTCTATGTATATTAACGAATGAATAGTAAGTACTCACAATTGTTAAGTATTAATATTCTATCTTTGTTATTATATCAAGAAATGTGAAGTAATAATATGTAATCAGGATTTATATAATTATTAAAATATATATTTTATGGAAATGAGCTAAAATTGGTAAAAAATTCAATTATTTGGTAATTGACAAACAATTAATATAATAAAAAATATAATTATCTTGATTTGTTCGTTCGATGATACGCGACTTATTAGCGACTGAACTTCGGAATATATTACGTCTTATATTATCATTGACCAATTTTTAATGAACTGAAAACGATATTATTATTTACGATAATGATTTTATATATAATCTTACTTTTATTGAAAATAAATGTTAATTAAATGTTCATTTTTACAGATTCATATATCTGTAAAAGCATATTTGATTGTTTATTTTTTTTCTATTTTTTTTAATGGCTTTTGATTTCTAATTTACATACATGATGTAATCATATTTTTAGAAGTAAAATAACTTTTCTCACTAGTGAGTTGCAATATCAAGACGTATTAAAATAGATAGAGTTCTACTTTACAGGAAGCATATGTTCCTTGCTTTCTCTTTAATTCTTTCATGATTTTAGGGATTAGACTGATGGAATTTTTATAGCATGTTAATTTTTTGAATATTGTGTTCTTGTAGGTTCCTTGTCTCAATGGAAGAAAGACATGGGATTAAAATTGACTGAATTGTGAGGGAGAGGATATCCTAATAATTAGTATCTTGACCTATTGAATGTACTGATGACTCACCATTTATATTATAAAAAAAGGAGGGATTCAAGTAAAGATTGGTTGGTAGTTGGTGATATGAATATGTATAGCCAAGTTGCCAAATGGGGAGGTAGAGATAGTTCGAGTGAGGAGTTGAAGAGATTAGAGTAGATGAGTTATGAGAGAGTCTAAGCAGAAGGTGAGTGTGAGATACGAAAGAGTGAGAGATTGAGGCAAGTGGAGATTAGAAGAAGATAAGTATATGCTGAAGAGGATAGAAGTGTCTAATATATACTCAATTAATCTAATAATTCAAATATGTAATATATAGTGGTAGTAGACTTTATTTCATCGCATTTCTACTAAGTGTCCAGAAGCTATGTCGAGATACCAAGGAACGGTTTCTATGTATTCTTGATTGATTAATGGTGAATGTCTCAGCTGACAAGCTTCATGCTATGGAGTACAGTCACACGGCGATTCTTGAGATGGGCTTTATAAGTCGTGTAATGCAATATGTTTAGGGGTGTTTGAAGAAAACATCATTGGTGAAATATCGCTACTATCAGGAATATTTTTGCGATTTTATTTCATAGTTTTTTAGGTGAATCTTTTTCTGTGGTGCTTGAAATATAAGGCATCTTTTCTAGTATTTGGACAAGGTCATAACTAAATGAAGTCAGTACAAAGAAAGAAGGTAACGAAAAACGACGATCAGTCCATGCAGTAAAGGCGGTGGTATGGGGCTTTTTCAGCACGCAGTTGGAAGACTTGGGTAGTTTTAAGGCGAAGAAGACTAAGGTTAAGTTATAAGAGAGATTGTGAAGGCAAGAAAAGTAAAGGAAGAGAAACGAAAAGTAATTAGCAAAGAATTGGGTAAGAAGAGCGTAAGTGAATAAGAGGTGGAAGGAAGTAAAGAAAGAATAGAAGAAGATATATAGTAGTATATAATGATATATAAAGATGAACGAAAATGAAAAGCAATAGAAGAATCACCGAAGATGTTTTTAGAAGAAAGAAGAAGAATTGAGAAGGAAAAGATAAAGGAGAAAGTAAAGAAAGACTTAAGGAGTATGTTAAACTTTCTCTGAAGAATTCTTTTGCTAAAATGAAATCTTAAGAATTGATTAATTTCGGATTGATCTTTTTTAGTGAAGAAAAGCATTAAATAGAATTTACATTTAATATTTTACATGTTTGAAATTCAAGTTTTCGGAATCTAAATATCAATCACAGTAATTTATTAAATGCAAAGCGGAATATGTTTGAAGTAGAAAACACTTGTGAATAAAATTTTATTGCAAACCTAAGGCCTAGTTTGCTTGAACTTTGATAACGGAATTCAGTACCTCGAGTCATCTGGGTCTTCGACGTACGGATTATGTGCATATACTGTATATGTGTCCACAGAAGTTTACTTAGAGGCCTTGCAAACCGCAAGTTGGACTGTATACTCATCTTGCACGCGTATAACTCATGAACTAGCATTGAAAACAAATGCGCCTAGAAACATGATTTGAAGAGCACTAGGAAAAAAGGTTATAGATCAGAAGGAATAATATTTTTAGTTGTCAGATAGGATATACTAATCCCAGTGACGAGGTAAAAATCCTTCACGGGATGGTAAAACCCAAGGTCTAGCATTGGTAACCAATATGAAGAGAATAATGATCACGAGAGAGCTCTAGGAGAAAACCTTTTGATGTCATATATAAGAAGATGCCAGTCCCACTGAAAGAATAAAAACCTCTGAAAGTTGACATACACATCTATATGTATGTGAGAGATATTTTCACCTGACAAGTCATATGTTGTATTAATAAGGACGTTGGATTTTCTATTGAAACAATGCCAGTAGTAGGAGGGGGATATTGGACGTATTGGTCATTTTGACCACAGCGGATTTTACCTTCCCTTGACCTTTTTTGAGCCCAAATTTTTACCTGCCCTTGACCTTTTTGGGCCTTGACCTTTTTGGGCCTAGATCTTTTTTTGGCCTAGACCTTTTTCGACCAACCCTTTGGTCTTCCATGGGTCATGTGTTGGCCACGGTATCTATTTTGGCACCTAATGTTTTTGGCCAACCCTTAATTTTTTGCGGCTAGCCACTAATTTTTGCAACGCCTTCGAAGAAAAGGTTGCGCCAAACGGTGCGTAAGCAACCGTTGTAGCGTATTGCCGCCCTATTTTAACGCCCTTAATTTTTTCGACCATGGGTCAATTTTTGCCCACGGTAATTTCTGATCTTCATTTAGGGGCTTAGCCCTATTTTTTGATGTCTTAACCTTTTTTGTCCTTCCCCTTTGCTCCAAAGCTTGACAGATACCATGGGTCAATTTTGACCCACGGTAATTTTTTGTCTCATCATGGGTCATTTTTGACCCACGTAGATTTATTGTCCTTCCTTTAGGGCTTAGCCCTTTTTTGTATGTCTTAACCTTTGTTTGACCGATGAATATTTAAGTGCCTGTGACCTTGCTAATAGTACCAGGGTCATTTTGGCCCACGCTAATTTTTTACCCACTCGTGGCCCATCCCACCCGTCACATATCTCGTTCCTAACTTGAACGTAATGTATGGATTATCCCTACTTGACAAACACTCTAACACCATCACACACATCACACACACTACACACACACACCACCACACACACACACATGACACTATACACACATTCACTAATTACACTTAGTACACACATTTCACTAGACACGCTACATTTACCATAGCACTTCTTTTACAACTTATACAACACATTCACTATGACCACTTACATTTACCATACGCCCCACACATCACACGTTAACTTATCACATTACATTCACTATGACATTTATTCACTATAACACTTACATTTCCTCCATAGACACTTACATTAACACTTATACACACGCAAACACACTACATTCCCTTTGGTCTTCCATTGGTCAATTTTGACCCACGGTAAATTTTTGTCCTTCCTTAAGGGACTTAGCCCTTTTTGATGTTCTAACCTTGTTTTGACCATGATATTTCGCCCTTGACCTTGCCAGATACCATGGGTCAATTTTCCATTATTGATGGTTCAACTTTGATGGTTCCAATCACCGTAAGAAGTATCTAAGTGAGCTTCTATTAGTGTCCCAATGATATAAGATGAGTGCCCAGGTGAGTGCCAAATTGATGCCAAGTGAGTGCCACAAGGTCAAGTGAGTGCCACATAGTGCCTACTGAGGCCACTTTTTTCAAGCCTTTCTAGCCTCCCCTGAGCACCGAATAGCCTAATATGGGTGTCTACCCCTAAGGTTATAAGGTATGAGGATTCGATGGGTGTATATTACAAGTTGCTAGATGCTTCCTACTATGAGCTAGTCTTTTTCTATCACTTATAGCCATAGATATATATATTATATATATATATATATATATATATATATATAATATATAATAATATATATATAATAATAATATATATATATATTATATATATGTATATATATATATATATAATATATATATATATATATATCTATCGCGAAGCACGCGTGATTTACTGTGCTACAACACACCTACACACATATCACTATGACACTTATATCACACATTCACTATTGACCACTATACACACATGACACTTATCTATAGCGCTTACAACTCTCCGCATTAGACACTACATTAACGCATAGACACTTACATTCACACCCGCACACACAGATACACTTACGTTTACACTCACACACTCGATATTTTGATGCGTCAACTTTGATGCCTCAGCATTAATTCCTCAGCATTGATGCCTCAACTTTGAAAGTCATTCTTTGATGCTCTCTTTGAATGACGTCATCTTTGATACCATCTATAATGATGATTCATCTTGATGAAATCATCTTTGATGGCTCATCTCCCTTTTCACCTACACCTAAAGAACATAGCTAATATTCTGATTCTTCCCCTAGTGTCATAGCGTACCATCAGGCGCCGCATGCGCCCTCCCGCGAAGGGCTGATCAACTCCCGCATGCCGCAGGTTGCGACCTCGCTGCGTTCCCGCCCGCCCGCGTTCCCGCCCGCCGCGTTCCCGCCCGCCGCGTGACGCCCGCAGGCGCAATATTACCGCGCCGCCGCGTGCGCCTGCAGGCGCAATATCCCCGCACAGAATGAAAAATATCTATACTATATTAGTCATTCAGTTTTTAGTTCATACTTAAAATTTCAAAGAATTTCCTTCAAAATATATATGATCATTTCAATTTTTATTTCATACTTAACATTTTATTAAGAAATTTCCGCGACGGCTAAAAGCTGTAACTCAATTAACAGACATCTTTTTATATTTTTTACTAATACTTTTAATCTTATTAAATTTTAAAAATTGGTATGTAAGGAAGAAAAAAACAGAGTTGTCGATGTTATAACTTTTATTTACTACAATTGTACGAAATTTATTATAAAAACATTTAACATTACATACTTAAAGCAGTATAATCAAG
The DNA here is from genome assembly GCA_015478945.1 of Trachelipus rathkii. Lineage (NCBI taxonomy): Eukaryota > Metazoa > Arthropoda > Malacostraca > Isopoda > Trachelipodidae > Trachelipus > Trachelipus rathkii. The sequence goes on from JABUQX010037977.1 coordinate 6,362, forward strand.
TAAATCAAAGAGGTGTTACATAGCAACAAGGGGTCTAGTATGCTTTTGTTTTACTGCTTTACTGCTTTAACTTCTGCTGTTACTGCTTTAACTCAAATAGGATTTTGCTGCTGTTAATCTCACATATTGTATTAAAGATTAGCGAGTAGGCCTTCAAAGCAGGTAAAGTCAGTAAATCAATAGAGGTGTTTACGTACACACCTAGGAATAGTAAGGCTTTTTTGTTCTTACTGCCTTTACATGCTTTAACTTTCTGCTTTACTGCTTAACTTTCTGCTTACTGCTTTAACGCATATACTTACATACCTTAAAGCAGTAATCAGTAAATCATAGAGGTGTTACCTAACACCTAAAGGGAATAGTATGGCTTTGTTTTACTGCTTTACTGCTTTAACTTTCTGCTTTACTGCTTAACTTTCTGCTTACTGCTTTAACTCATATATATTACATTCCTTAAAGCAGTAAATCAGTAATCAATAGAGGTGTTACCTAACACCTAAGGGGATTAGTATGCTTTTGTTTTACTGCTTTAACTTTCTGCTTTAACTGCTTAACTTTCTGCTTTACTGCTTTATCTCTTATCTGCTTTACTGCTTTAACATTTCTTGCTTTTATCTCGCTTTAATCATATGTTTACTGTTTTAAACTCATATTTTATTAACATTATGTTTATGATTTTGTTTTTAATACTTTTTATTTATTTTTATTATTATTTTTATTTATTTTTATTATTATTTTATTATTTTTATTATTTTTATTATTTATTTTTATTTTTATTATTATACTTAGTGTTATTCACTCTTCATGCCTATTGTGATTATTATTTAGAAACACACATTCACTACGCTTATATCACACATTCATATTGAGCACATTTTCTTTCTTTGTTTTGTTTTTTATTTTATTTTTTTTTAATTTTTTTTCTTAAGCACAGATTCACTATACCACTCACATTAAAAAACAAACTGTAACACCTTCACTTATACACACGCGGTCACACACCACACCACACCACACATCACACTTACACTTATACACACTTAATTTACTTACATTTAGCCATAGACACTTACATTCACCTTATCACTAACAGACACACACACACACACACACACAGATTTACTTACACTCCACACAGATTTACTTACACACGCAGATTTTTACTTACACATATAACGTATAATTTATTAAAACATTTTATGTTTATATAACAGAATTTATATTTCTCATTCAAATATAACTAAAATTATTTCAAAGTTTCTAAAAACTTCTATAATAAATCAAACATTATCTTAACAAAGAATTTATTATTACTGTTAATACTTTTTGTTTATAAATTTATAACTATCAGTTTTAAAATAACTTTACTAAAATTTTATGAATTTCTATTAAAAACATATATTTTACGTACCTTAAAGCAATAAATTAATAAAATCAGTAAGGTCAGCCACCCTCTACACCAAGCTATGCACGTTTTGTTCTATTGACTTACTGCTTTACATCATTTTTAGCCATTAATAAGGATAAAAATAACAAAATAAGTTCTTCTCTGCTAACATAACATTAATTTTATTAAAATCTTTTAAATTCTTATTTAAAAATAACAATACACTTACATTTATATTATTCGCCCGATGTTAACTAAAAATATTCAAAGTTTTTAAATAATTCGGATTTCTTTATTATTATTATTATACTCTATGTCATTGACAATCCATCACGAGAAAACACAACCCGCACTCCTTACAGATACGGAACATTGACCTCTCTCTGTAAAATGTTTTGAAATAACTACTTTAGCCTAATATTAGGATATCTTTTTGTATCCCGGGCGATTTAGACCTAATTCCAGATCAAAATATATTTTCAAACTGATCTTTTTCTGTAAATGGTGGTGCAATAACTACGTTAGGCCTAAATTAGGCTAAATTTAGGATAAGCCTTTTTGTATCCAGGCTGATTTTAAGCCTAATACCCGTCAAAAGGTATTCCCAGTATAGACAAGATCGAGAATCATGTATATTATTATTTTATAAATATAATTCAACTGAAACTGCTGTGACGCGTAAGATCCTTTAAGCAGTAATAAGGAATTTTACCGTTTCTTGTGAGTGGACGGAGTAATCCTAATCTCTATTATGACCTCGTATGTGATTGTCGAGAATTATTTTATCGCTTTTTGGTTTTTACGTATGTAAAAACATGTTTTTTCATATCCTTAACCTTGGCTGGAATCGAATACTCTTAACATACCATGTAAATATTATTTAAGAAAGTAAAAATAGGGATATACTTTACTATATAATTAGAAATTTAATAATCATTATCTTACAGAATTTAATATAGTATAATATTATATATAATTTATATATATAATATATATATAGATATATATATATATATATATATATATATATATATATATATATATATATATATATATATATAATAATCATATATTAAGGCTAAAATTAAATATATACAAGAGTGTTAAATAATATTTACAAGATTTTATATATATAGGTTCACATAAATATAATACAGGAATTAGTAATTATAACATTCCACATACATTTTACACATAATGTTTATGATTATTTTATATTAAAATTCTCTAAATCTTTGCAAATATGCCAATCATTTATATCATTATCGATGATATAGTTTCGTGTCTCATTAATACATTCAGTTAACACATACGTAAAAAGTTCCCGCTCAGATATCATAGTATATTTACATTCGGGGTCACCTGCATAAATACCTTCTTGCCATTGTTTTCTAAGTAAATAAATGAATTTCTGTACTTCTATAGAACTTAGGAAGCATCGATGATGTGCGTAGGATCATTCAATCAGGTTTTCTAAATCCGTAGTATTCTTGTATTAACAATGTAATGAATTACGGTCAGTAATTACGTAACACAAATGTCTTCTTCATACTGTATTAACATTCGCTTAACGCTACCTCTAACATATATTCATTCTGCGCTAGGCGAAATGTAATCCTAAATGATGTAGGTTCAAATATTGCTGCTTAATTATTTCTCTCCCATAATCTTACTTCCACACTGATTAGGTTTGAATGTTTATAAAATGCAGAGTTAAGTTGCTTATCGCTTGGTTTCTTCGCACAGCTAATAACTGTTGTCGGTCCAGTTTAAGCTGAGCTTGTTTAAATATTTCTGTAAGCCACTCTTTCAGTGTGATTACATATACAATAATTCATCTGGACTCACGAAAATACGCTTGGTATTATAACAGGGTGATTGGGTAGCACACTTGAAAAAATTCAAATCCATCGGTTTTTCTTTTATATAAGAATGAAACCCTACTTCCGGGATCTTGATTTCCCACTGGATAATGTCTTGGATTGAGGTATAGTCTTGTAAGGGATTCATCGATATAACACAGGAATAATATAACACTTTTTTATTACAAACAGAGAGCTCTGTTGCACCGCTTAACAGCTAAACGAGTATGATTTTAAAATGAGTTTGGGTTTAAAACATCCGACTGCTCAAAATAATTTTCATCCAATCACAGGTAAGGTTCAGGATATGAAAAAAACATGTTTTTAAAAAAATAAAACCAAAAAAAAGCGATAAAATAAATCTCGGAACAATCACATACGAGGTCATATAGAGCTAAGGATTACTCCGTCCTCACAAGAAGGTAAACATTTCTTCTTACCTGCTTAAAGGATCTTACGGATCCAGCATGTTTCAGTTTTAAATTACTAATTCTATAAAAATAATAATAACATCAATGAGTGGTTTACTAACACCTAAGGAGATTAGGTATGCTTTTGTTTTAGCTGCTTTAAACTGCTTTAAACTTTCTTGTGAGTTGGACGGAGTAATCCTTATCTCCTATATGACCTCGTATGTGATGGGTCGAGAATTATTTTATCGCTTTTTTGGGTTTAACGTTATGTTAAACTGTTTTTTCATATCCTGAACCTTACCTGTGATTGATAAAATTATAGGTTTGAGGATGCTGTTTTGTAGACCCAAACTCATTTCTAAATCAGACTCGTATTTCGCTGTTAAGCGGTGCCAAGCTTCTCTGGTTTGTAGATAAATAGTGTTCTATTTTCACTAAGTGTATATCATGAATCACCTAACAAGTATACCTCAATCCAAGACATTATCCAGTGGGAAATTAAGATCCCCGGAGGTAGGGTTCATTCTATATAAAAGAAACCGATGGATTTGAAGTTTTTCAGTGTGCTACCAATCAACCCTTTTATAATACCTAAGCGTATTTTCGTGAAGTCAGATGAATTACTTTGTATATGTATTCACACTGAAGAGTGGCTTACAGAATACTTTAAACCAAGCTCAGCTTTAAACTGGACCGAAACAGTTATTAACCTGTGCGAAGAAACCAGCGATAAGCAACTTACTCTAGCATTTTATAAACATCAAAACATAATCAGTTTGGAAGTTAGATTATGGGAGAGAAATAATGAAACAGCAGTATTTGAACCTACATCATTTGGATTCTACATTTCAGGCCTAGCGCAGATGAAATATATGTTAGAGGTACGTAAGCGAATGTTAATACAGATGAAGAAGACATTTGTGTTATCTAATTACGTGACCGTAATTCATTACATGTTATACCAAGAATACTACGCATTTAAGAAAACCCTGATTGATGATCCTACGCACATCATCGATCGCTTCCTAAGTTCTATAGACGTACAGAAATTCATTTATCTACTTAGAAAACAATGGCAAGAAAGTATTTATGCAGGTGACTGTAAATATACTATGATATCTGAGCGGGAACTTTTTACGTATGTGTTAACTGAATGTATTAATGAGACACGAAACTATATCATCGATAATGATATAAATGATTGGCATATTTGCAAAGATTTAGAGAATTTTAATATAAAATAAACTCTTAACATACATGTAAATATTTATTTGGAATAAGTATAAATAAATATATCCTGTATTATATTACTGTGAACCTTATATAAAAATCATTGAAAGTATATTTAACACTCTTGTATATATTTAATTTTGGCCTTATATTTATATATATATATAATTATAATATACTGTATAGATAAATTACTGTAGAGATAATGATAATTAAATTTCAAATTATTAGTCAAGTTTTTATTATCCTTATTTTACTTTCTTAAATAAATATTAACATGTATGTTAAGTAAATAAACGAGTCCCAAGGTTCAGGATATGAAAAAATCATGTGTTTACATACGGTAAACCAAAAAAGCCGATAAAAAATCTCGACCAATCACATTATCGAGGTCATAATAGGATTAAGGATTTCCGTGCACTGCACAAGAAAGGTATAACATTTCCTTCTTACCTGCTTAAAGGATCTTACCGTCCCAGCATGTTCAAGTTTGAAATATATCTTAAATAAAATAATACATGAACATTGTTCTCGATTCTTGTTTATACTGGAATTACCTTTTGACGCAGGAAATAGGCTTAAATCGCCTCGGGATACAAAAAGGCTTATCCTAAATTTTAAGCCTAAATTTAGGCCTAACGTAGTGATTGCACCACATCATTTAACAGAAAAAGGTCAGTTTGAAATATATTTTGACTGGGAATTAGGCCAATCGCCCCGGGATACAAAAGGATTATCCTAATTTTAGGCTAAAGTAGTTATTTTTCAACACATTTTACAGAGAGAGGTCAGTTCCGTATCTGTAAGGAGTGCGGGTGTTGTGTTTTCTCGTGATGGAGTGTCAATGTACATAGATAATAATCAATAATATAATAATAAAATAATATAAAGATACAGCCGAATTATTTAAAAAACTTGAAATATTTTTAGTTAACATCGAGCGAATATTATAAATGTAAGTGAATAATTGTTATCTTTAAATAAGAACTTAGAAAGATTTTAATAAAATACATGTTAGTTAGCAGAGAAGAACTTATTTTGTTTGTTTTTATACTTATTACATGGCCAAAGATGATGTAAAAGCAGTAAGTCAATAGAACATAAACGTGGTCATAGGCTTGGTGTAGAGGGTGTCTAGGGCTCGAGCTTACCTGATTTACTGATTATTGCTTTAAGGTACGTAAAATATATGTTTTAATAAAATTTCATAAAATTTAGTAAAAGTTAATTTTTAACTATCAGTATAGAAATTTGTATAACATAAAAGTTTTAACAGTTAATTAATAATGTTCTTCTTTGTTTCAAAGATAATGATGATTTATGATAGAGTTTTAAAAAACTTGAAATAATTTTAGTTATATTTTGAATGAGTAATATAAATGTACGTGGTTAATTAAAACATAAAATGTTTTAATAAATCTGTGTGTGAGTGTTAGTAAATCTGCGTGTGTAAGTAAATCTGTGTGTGAGTGCAAGTAAATCTGTGTGTGTGTGGTGTGTGTGTGTGGGGTGTGTGTGTGTGTAAGTGTATAAGTGTAAAATGTAAGTGTGCTATGGCCTAAATGTAGGTCATAGTGATGTTGGTATAAGTGTCAGAGTGAATGTGTGTGGTGGTGTGAAGTGTGTGTGTGTGTGGTGTGTGTGTGTTGTGGTGTGTGCGCGTGTGTATAAGTGTAAGTGTAATGTAAGTGCCTATGGGTAAATGTAAGTGGCATAGTTGAATGGTGTATAAGTGTCATAGTGAATGGTGTGTTCTAAATAATAATAACAATGGCAAAGTTTTAACACTAAGATGAATAATTAAAATAAAAATAAAATATAAAAATAATACAAATAAAAATAAATAAAAATAAATAAAATAATAATAAAAAAAATAAAAAGTATTAAAACAAAATAAAAAACATAATGTTAATAAATATAATGAGTTAAAACAGTAAAACATATGAGTTAAAGCATTAAAAAAATAAAAAAAAATAATATAAACCAACAATAAAAAAATAGTAAAACATATGAGTTAAAAGCAGTAAAGCAGAAATTTAAGCAGTTAAGCAGAAAGTTAAAGCAGTAAAGCAGTAAAACCAAAGATACTATATCCTTAGGTTTAGTGTAACCACCTCTATTGCATTACTGATTTCACGCTTTAAGGTATGTAATGTTACTGTTTAAAGGCAGTAAAGCAGAAAAGTTAAAAGCATAAAGAGAAAGTTAAAAGCAGTGAAAGTCGTAAAACTAAAGCATACCTATTCCCATTAGGCTGTTGGTAAGCACTTCTATTGATTGACTGATTTACTGCTTTAAAGGTATGTAAATATAGGAGTTAAAGCAGTAAAGCAGAAAGTAAAGCAGTAAAGCAGAAGTTTAAAGGCGTAGAAGCATTAAAACAAAAGCATACTAATCCCCCTTAGGTGTTAGGTAACAACTCTATTGGATTTACTGATTTTACTGTTTAAGTATGCAGAAAGTTAAAGCAGTATAGCAGAAAGTTAAAAGCAGTAAAGCAGAAAGTTAAAGCAGTAAAGCAGTAAAACAAAAGCATACTAATCCCTTAGGTGTTAGGTGACACCTCTATGATTTTACTGATTTACTGCTTAAGGATCAGTAAACT
>JABUQX010037978.1:0-10000 GCA_015478945.1 Trachelipus rathkii
AGTTCTGAGCTGGGAAAAAAATATTTTGTTACTTTAAACATTTTTCTTATTTGTGTAATTGGTCAGTGAAAATAAAAAGTTATGAAGCCTGTCAGTTTTAAAGTAATGGAGGCTATTTTATAATTTTTAAAATATATTCAAGCTGCAGTTAGAATTACAAAAATTTTACTTGCCCTCAACAGCCTGGTGTAGGTTAATTCCCTCATGCTTTTTCCTCATTCGTTATGAAAATAAAAATTGCAAATCACTATATATATATATATATATATATATATATATATATTATATAATATATATATATATATATATATATATATATATATATATATATATATATATATATATATAATAATAATATATACATATATATATATATATATATATATATATATATATATTTTTTTCTATCTTTTTTTTTTCAGAATTTGGAATTTCAAAAAAATGTGTGAACAATCATCAATGGTTGAATCTATTATTATTGAGGAAAATCAGTTGAGTGAGATTGAAAATCCAGGTATGTTACCATGAAATTTGTATTAAAAATAATTTTATTTCTTATTTTATTTTATTTCATTTCTTAGTTTTACCTTTATCATTTTTAAAATTTACATATGAAATTACCTGTTGGTGTAAATATAACACAATATTATTTCCATGAAAAAAAGTTGTATATTTGAATTACTTGCCATACATGGCTACATGAAACTGATTATTTATTGGATATTTTGTGAAGACGAGACAATCAGTTTTGTTAACTAATAAATTTAAATCTAATCTCTGACCATTTGAAGTTATTGAATATAAAGTTTTCATAATTGTTTAAGTACAAACCTTAATACTTGGATCTGTAAATCAAAGTACACAGCTGCTTTGTGCAAGAAATATTGTCAGTGGAAACCATTCACATAGTTTAATATGATGAAAGAAAATAATAGAGTGAATTTAAAGATATGTGAATTTTGAATATTTACTTTAAAAAAAAAAAGTTTAAAGCTTCATTTTTATTTGTAAGTGAACTTAATATAAATTTATAAAGAATTAATATTGGGAAACTTACTCTTCTCTGAAATTAACCATTACAATTCAGTTTATGCCCCTCTTAAGAGTATAAAGAAGACTACAGTCTTCTTGTATTTATAATTATTATATATTATTATTGATTATTATTATATATTATATTATATTATTATTATTATTATTATTATTATTATTATTATTATTATTATTATTATTATTATTATTATTATTATTATTATTATTATTATTATTATTATTATTATTATTCATTATTAATTATTATTATTATTGGGTGAGAAGCCAACTCCACGTCCTCGTCGTTCACCCTGGATAACGCTAACGGAGCAATGACTAGGGCAGGACAGCCATAGCAAGCCGCTGCCTGAAAGAACCAGCTTGCAATTCTCAAGGACCAGCCTCGGATACACACACACCTTTTGGAATCAGACCCTTTAAACGATGAATAAGGACAATTCATTTGAACAAATTTAGATGTGCTACACTAAATGTAGCTACATACAGTGGAAAGGAGGAGGAGATCTTGGATGTGATGGAGGAGAGGAGGATAGACGTAATGGGACTGGCGGAAATGAGGGTGAGGGGAGAGGAGAGGGGCAGAGATTTGGGAGGAGGATTTGTGTTGATGTATAAAGGTGTGGAGGAGGGAGTCAGGAAGCACGGAGTAGGTATGATAGTGGGACCGAAGATGTCTCCATTTTTACAGGGTGTGGAGTGTATACATGAGAGGCTTATGGCATGCACTTTCAAGATGAAAAGGAAAAAATTATACCTTTTTCAGGTGTATGCACCGCAGCAGGGGCACACAATGGAGGAAAAAAGAGAGTTTATGGAAATGATGGAAGAGAGGGTGGATGTGGGAAGAAGAGAAAATGAAATATTTGTGCTGGTGGGAGATTTTAATGCAAGAGTGGGAGGAGAAGAAGGTGAAGTGGAGAGGATATTTGGGGCCATGGGAGAGGAAGTCAGGAACGTGGAGGGAGAGGCCTTGAAATGCTGCATGAGAAAAGATTATGAAAAATATGAAACAGTTTTTTCAAGAGAGAGATTCCACACAGGTTACGAAAGGTACAGATGGAATAGCACAACAGACAAATTTGACCAGAAATCGGTCATAGAAGAATAGTACAAAATGTAAAAGTATTGCCGGGAGTGTCTTTGGACTCTGATCACAGATTGCTGGTGGCGGATTTAAGAATGAAGGTGGAGAGGCTGCAGGCGGGGGAGAAGAGGAGCGTAATTAAAATGGAGGTACTGAAAGAGCAGGGAAAAAGGCAAGAATATGAAGAAAGATTGAATGAAAACATGGAACAGATGATGAATGCGGAGATAGTGGATGACATTCGGAATGTAGTAATGAAAGCAGCAGATGAAACCCTCAGAAGAAGATGGATAGGAGGAACGCGAAAAAGACATACACGATGGTGGAATGAAGAGGTTAGAGGAGCGGTGAGGGGGAAGACAGTAAAAATGAGAGAGTGGCTAAGAGACAGAACGGCTCAGTCAAGAGCTCTGTACGTGGTGGCCAGAAACACGGCGGAAAGTGTGAAAAGAGGTCTTGGAGGATAGAGGAGAGTGGAAGAAGAGGCTGGCCGCGCTACAGGGCTCATGAGCCTTCCTGGAGTGGGATTAAGATGTAATTATTATTATTATTATTATTATTATTATTATTATTATTATTATTATTATTATTATTATTATTATTATTATTTTTATTATTATTATTATATGAAATTGATATTCCCATCACAACCCATCTTTTACAACCAACTCTTTTTTATTAACTGTTTGGACAATCTTATTTTTCAAGGAATGTATTACTTTACATATTATTATCATCTCTTCTTCTCTGAAATCATTCACCTTCCTTAGCCTTCCTACCATTCTCATTTAAGTGTATTTCATTAAACCATAATATATTGGGTAATGTTAAATTTTTTTTTCGATCACTTCTAATAACATTTTTCCCTTTTCCATACAGGAAAAATCATTGTGCCAATATATTCAGCGTCTTGTATGCAATGGTAGATTCAGATTGTGATAATTAGCTAATGTCACTTGGTGCCGCAACAAATTGACTGGAAAGGAGAGAGTTTTAATCATATATTCCTTTATATATTATTATATTATATATATTTTTATATATATATATTATTATATATCCAAAATATAAAAATAATATATTTAATTATGAAAATATTTATTTTTTTTATGTTATATATATATTATTTATATATAGTAATATATATATATGTATATAGTATATATATATATTATATTATTATATAGTAGTAATTAGTATAGTATAATATGATTATTTATATATAAGAATAAATTGTATTTAGTTTTATGATTGCAACAGGCGCATGATAGGATAATTAAAGGAAGCTCTATGCCAATGTTGGTGTAAGCTTCTGAAGGAATCAAAAGTATGTATTGTGATATGAAGCGTTTATAAGAATAAATGGAGTCGAAAGTGATTGCTTTAGATATGGATTAGCGTATGTAATGTGTAAGGTTGTGGTCATGGCTCGCGCTTGTATTCATATGTGTTATATGGTATGGGTTATGAAAAAATTAGTGAGGTGGTGATGTTGGTAAAGGATGGTGTTAGAATGATTATATGCGGATGATTTGAGGTCTCTTACGGTATTATATGCGGATGATTTGGTTGTGTGTGTGTGGAATCTGAAGACTATAGCTGAATAGAGTATGATCTAAAGATACAAGATGTTCAGGATGGACAATCTTAGGGCGTGTAGGTGTGAGAAGAATTGTATAAAATGAGGAATGAGCATATTAGAGAGTTTTTTTGGGAAGAAATGGTAATTATGAGAATAATAAAGTACATTGAGTTATTATTTTATTAAGGATGGATGATAGTCAGTTGATTAAGCGATGTGTGTATTTGGTGAGTGTACTGAAGATCGACTGGCTGGGAGAATTGAAGAAAAAGTTATGAGTCAGAAAGAGTATTATTATATCTATAATTATATATATATATATTATAATTATTATTATTGATTTATTATTATATTATTATTATTATTATTATTATTATATTTCATTATTATTATTTTTATTATATTATTATTATTCTTTATTATTTATTATTTAAAATATATGATAAAAATATATATAATTTATTTAATAATTTTAATTGAGCAATTTGTTGGGCTTCAATCGATGTTAAATCGTCTCACTCCAAAGTTGAAAGTTTAAACTTTTTCTGTGCCTAATTACTAATAAAAAACTGTATATCAACTGTTTTTCACTCATTTCATGTTCTGAATTGTCTTTTAAAGTATTTATTTACTTTGTTTCCAAGAGTTAAAGATTTTCAGATTCCAGTTGGACATTGCTTAAGAAATAATCAAGTGCATATGCATGACTTATATTTTATCTTATGGGAGAGTTTGTTTTCGTTAGATTCTGACCTTGGAGATATATTGCAATTTGTTTCACCAATAAGATTATATTATGACAATATTTTTAATTTTCAAGATTGTAATTAAGGTTTCTTTCACTACAATTAAACGATTTTAGTAATGTTTAAACTTTGTAGAAACACACAGTTTTTTTTATCACATGAACAAAAAAGGCCACTCAGCACTAAGTGGTAAGTTCATTGAACAGTTGGTAAATTATATGGGCAGTTGTTAGAAAGATGAACTAAGAGATTGATCATAATTGTAGAGGAATAAAAAGGGGTTAAGTGGCCTTAGAGAAATATGGAAAAAGGGAAAAAAAAATTTGAGTTCCTGTACAGGACCCACCACAGCTCACAGAGAAGCGGCCACACTGGGTTCAATAATCGACTCTATTGATGGGTCCTGGCTTCTATATATTTTAAATGTCAAGAAAATTTGAATGGCGAAATGAATATTCAGTGCCAAATAAAGGAAAAAAAGATGTACCTTGCATGATAATAGTTCCTAAATTTTTATTACATAACAAAATCATGTATTGTAAAGAATTATTCAGGTTTTTGAAGATCAGAGAAAATAGAATTACTGTTAAAGTGGGAGGATTCAGATAAGATATGGGATACTCTTTTAGAAGGTGTTATGGACCATAAAGTAGGAGAATGACGATGGCGAATGGGGTTCCAGTTGGGGACAATCAATTGAAGATATGATGAACAGATGCGGGGTAACTTTACTCGTCCAACACTCTTGCCAATAAGATCAAAAGCCTTGTCGGAGAGCAGTAGAATAACCAGTTGATGGGAGGCGACCTTGTCTAATGGTAAAGGAAATTAAATTGTTTAATAATATAGCATTCAAACAATTCTCTATGGACATGAGGCTTCGACATTAAATTCAAAGATGAAAAAAAAAAGGTTTTGTAATGAAAGTCTTACAAGATATTTGTGGGGTAAATTCTTCAGAATTAAGGTTCAGAGATATGCGCTGCTAGATGAAATGTTTTGTATAAATGATGAGTGAATGGCTAAGAAGGTTTCTGGCTGAAGTGATAAGATATTGGAGAAGGGGCAAACCCAATTTGAGGTTACTTGATAGAGTAAAGAACTTATAATATAAAGGGCATCAGTACGAATAAAGTTCATAGATAACTTCGAGAGAAGTTGAACATGGGAAGTTCCTTTAAGGTTTGCTAGTACTTGAACAACCCATAATAATTTAATTACCCAAGCAATCCGAAAACTAACAATTACTTGAGCATATACCGGATTTGCAACCAGCGACAACACGAGTGACGTTAATGAAATATTATATATATATATATATAATATATATATAATATAATATAATATATATATTATATATATATATATATATTATATATATATATATAATATATATATATTATATATATATTTGATCGGGTGCATGGGCTCCTGAAATCTAGAACGTAAGGAAGGTGGGTGTCCCGGATGGCATATTCCTCCCCGATTTTGAGGGAGTGTGCCTTCCGTGCTGACCCCGCCCCTCGTTCAATATTCTCTTGCCTCAATACTAGCACTTTCCCTCAGTGTTGGAAGCGGCATATGTCCAACCTATCCGAAAAAAGAAAGCCTCCTCTGATCTTCTAACTATCCGCCCAATAGCTCTAACTGGATCATGCGAAGATCTTTAACCCTTCTCAACTCTCACTCTTAGACCATCTGGAATTCTCATTCCCTTCTTCCGAATCGCCGGTTATGGTTTCGGCCCGAGGTTCTACTGGTGGATATACTTCCTATCTAACAGATTTATGGTTTTCCGCCCTTAAGACATTGACGGAGACTTTGCGTGGTGGGCTTGAACATATCCAAAGCAATTGGACCGGTATGGCACGCGTCACTGCTCTCCAAACCCCCTCCTTGGGTTTCCTCCTTCTCTTGCTTACTTATGTCAGCTTTCTTTCAAATCGCTCCATATCTGTTGTTGATGGGCGACTTCTTCTTTTTTCTGTCAACGTGGTGTTCCCAGGTTCTGTTTTATCTCCTACTTATTCCTGCTTTTCATTAATGATCTTCTCACCTGCACAATTAACTCTATCAACTCATATGCCAATGATTCAAGCCTGCACTACTCTCCTCATTTTCGATTATGTCCCTCTTTGTTTTCTAGAATTGCCACAAATATATAATGTTCGATTCTATTCATCGGCTGATCTGGACAGGAATTCCGGGATGGGGTTTCGTCTGCAAACCTTGTGAAATTTAATTCTTTTAAAACCCAACATCTACTTCAGCAAATCTCCCTCTCTAAAAACACCTTCTAACTTTCCTATCTCCTTTTATAGCTCTACCGTCTCTCTTGTAACAATGTAAGCATTATTGGCCTAACATAAACAAAAAATGTCTGGAAAACCTCACAATCACAACGGTTGCTAGGGCGCCTCAAAGAAACCGAGAGTTCTATTTAGACTGCGTGACTTTTTTTCCTCTCCCAGTTGTTCCAGCTAATACAAGGGTCTCATCTGCCCTTGTATTTAGTACTGCTCTCAAATCTGGTATGGTTCTCATTACAACCATTCTTGGATAGGGCGGAGTCAGAACGAAAAAGGCTTATAAACTGCCCTGTAACTTTCCAGTTACTTGACCTCTATCTTTTCGGCGCGGATGTTGGTGCTTTACTCTTTTTCATAGGTACAGTATCAGGCAAATGCTCGAGAAATTTCCACTCGAGTAACCACCACCTTTACGACGTCATCGAAAGCACAAGGGGTGCGCTGTGTCGGCACATGAGTTTGTGTTTGATAGTAACTCCAGACTTGTCGCTGCCGGTGCTTCCTGTCTTTCCTTTGCCACCTTCTGTTCTGGTGAATTCTCTTCCATCTTTCTGTGTTCATACTCAATAACTCCTCACTATTAAAGCCTGCGTCCGTATGTGCGTAATTTGCGTTAAGATGAATATTTGAGACGTTCAACACCCCTCCTTGAATAGGGCTCTGCCGTGAGCGGCGTAAAAAGTGCTAAAATATATATATATATATATAAATATAATATTATATATAATATAATATATATAATATATATACATTATTAAATTATATAAATATATAATATATATATATATAGATATATATATTATATATATTATATATATATAATAATATAATATATATATATAATATATATATTATTATAATATATATATATATATATATATATATTAATATATATATATAATATATTATATTATATATATATATAATATAATATATATTATAATATATATATATAAATATATATATATATATATATATATATATATATATATATATATATTATTATAATAATATAATATATATATTATGTATAATATATATACTATAATATATATATAATATATATAAATATATAATATATATATATATATATATTATATATATATATATATTTATATATATATATATGAGCATTTATATTAATATATATATATATAATATATATATATAAAATATATATATATATTATATATATATATATAATATATTATATATATATATATATATATATATAAATATAATATATATTATATAATATATTAATATAGATATATAAATATATATATATATATATATATAATATATATACTATATATATATATATATATATAATATATTATAAATAAATATGATATATATATGATATATAATATATTATATATATATAGATATATTATATATTATATATATAATATATATATATATATATATATATATAATATATTATATATATATTATAAATAATATATATATATATATATATACTATAATATATAATATATATAACTATATATATATATAATATATATATATTATATAATATATATAATATTATATATTATGATGTTATTATTATATTATATTATTATTTATTATTATTATTATTATTATTATATTATTATTATTATTATTATTATTATCCAAATTGTTCAAATCCAATCACAAAATAGCTAATCATCTTTTAAAACCAAACTGTTCTTATGTTTTCTTACTTGCAAATTGAAAGTGTTTGTTTTTTAAACATTAGAATGTAAACAAAAAAACAGCGCCATTTGTCCGCATTTCGTTGCATAGAACTGGATTAGCATTTCTTATCGAGCGTTAGACAAATGCAAAATGGAAAAAACGCCTGTAAAAAGTTTTACAACGATATATCATAGAAGAGAAAATATTTTCGCGACCGCGTAGGTAATATTACGCTGGCGGGTTCATGCGTCGGTTCCGCACGGGCGCTCTTGCGTTGGGCTTCACGTGATCTACTGTAAATCTAGTGAATTAATTATTATCTATTTTCTAGTGAAATTAATAATTATTCCTCAATGTAAGAATTTATTTAAAAATGATATACACTTAGTAAAAATAAAACACTTTTAATACAAATCAGAGAACTTGGCACCGCTTAACAGCTAAAAAGACTATGATTTTTAAAATGAGTTTGGTCTAAAAGATAATAAAAACACACCTGCTCAAATATAAGTCTAAAGAGCTAAGTTAATTTTTCATCCAATCACAGGTAAGACTCAGGATATGAAAAAACATGTTTTTTACATACGTAAAACCAAAAAGCGATAAAATAATCCTCGCAATCACATGCGCAGTCATATAGAGATAAGGATTACTCCGTCCACTCACAAGAAAGGAAAGCATTCCCTCTTACCTGCTTAAAGATCTTACCGATTTGACTGTTTAAAATTGAAGGTATGTAGAAAATAAAAAAAAAAACAATTAGGGTATCTTTTATCTAGTGGAATTACCTTTTGACCTGGTATGAGGATTAAATTAGCCCGTCTACATAAAAGCCTTATCGAAATTTAGGGCCTAAAGTAGTTATTTCAACACATATTTTCAGAAAGAGCGCAGTCTCGTATCAGTAGGAGTGTATTTTTAGTTGTAAAACAAATTAACTTCGAAATGATAATAATGAATAATAATAATAATACTTAACTTGAATTATTAATCACAGCTTAATAATAAAAATATTACTATCCTCAATTTAAAGCGCGTGCATCTATTTTTTTTACCATATTAGGCCCACTTCTAGTTTAACTTTGGGGCCCTACTACAGCGAGATGTGTTCATTGGATTTGGAATGTGTAAAAAAGTGTTTATAGAGGTATAGTTCCCGAGGGATTGGAGGAGAGCAATAATTAGTTACCCTTTATATAAGGGTACAAGGGATAAGGTAACTGTAGGTATTATAGGGGAATTAGTTAATTGAATGTTGTAGGGAAGATATAGCTGTATTTTGGTCGAAAGAGTACGTCGAATGTGACTGAAGACTGATTGGTGAAGAACAAGGGTGTGTTCCAGCTGATGTTAGAGATGTGATCCAATTTTACATGAAACAAAGGATTAGGAAAGAGGGAGGAGAAGAAAAATTTGTATTTAGGTTTTATGGTTTCAACAGTGTCTATAGGATTAATTATGAACTCTATGACAGGTGTTAGGCATATTATGATGTGTGGTAAAGCTTCTGAATGGAATCAAAAGTATGTATGACATAGTG
>JABUQX010037978.1:15000-20000 GCA_015478945.1 Trachelipus rathkii
TGCATTCCCTGTACAAACAATACTTAGTCATTTATATTTCATATTTGGTTGTGCCCAAGTTTATTTATTTTATAAATTAAAATAGTACCTTTAAGGAATAATAATTGCAAATATAATATTAATAACTTTTTTATGTTTGTGTTTATTTAAAAAATATTCCATTTCCATTTTCAAGTAAGTATTAACAAAGTTTAGCTACTAGCTTTTATGTTTTAACATGATTACAATTTACAAGAAGATTCTTTAACTAGCTACAATATAAAGAATAAAAATAATGAAAGAAGAGACCTCAATTAATCAGCCAAAAAGTTAAATAAAAAACGCTATTACTCAAACATCACATAATAAAATACTCCTTAAGATAGATATCATTCAATACTCAAATTCAAAAAAATTCACAAATTGTGATTCATGCAAAAAAATTAAGCTTTCACTAGTATATCTTGCGAGAGACTGTTCCTTTTTGGGTGTTTACATTCCACCCTAACCCTATGCATAAATACGCTCCTCTCGACTGAGAAGGAGGTGCTGATAAATTATTTGCGCCTGCAAGCATGATAATAAACAAAACTTGCCCATTTTTCATTGCCACCGCATGAAAGGATTCTCTTCTGTAGGCAGCATCTCATTTTCGTAGAGCCTCATCTCCTCTTTCACAGACTGCAAATTTGAATTATCTTTGCTCGTTGATGTTGCTCTTCATTTTTTCGATGAGGTTCCCTGGGTGTGATTCCTTGAAGGTGAATGAGATGTCAATGCCATCGGCCATGAACCTATCAAAGTCTAACATATCCAAATCCTCATCTTCAGTAGGTCTATTTGCTAAAAAGCCACCATCGTCACTATCAGTGCTGTGGCCAGGGGTTGCAGAAAGGCGGCTTCCATTTCTCTGTCTCTTTTTTTTTTTTTTTTTTTTTGTCAAGCGAGCAAAGGCTCCTCGGTTATGCTATTTTTAATGCATTCTAGAAGTGGTTCACGTCGGAGTGCCATTCGTGGGGTTTCAGCTAGCTTAAGAATTCCTTATATAACTTTATTTATTATTTTTTTAAGTTGTCACCGCCGTTCACGGGCAGAACCCTATTCAAGAGTGGGTGTTGAACGCCTCAAAAATCCATCTAAACCAAATTACGCAGATGAGCACAGACGCAGGCTTAAAGTGAGGGAAGATTAAATTGAGTAGGAAACCAGATGATGGAATGAATTAAACACAGAACAGAGAGGTGGCAGGAAAGAAAGAAGAACCGCAGCGAACCAGTCTGGAGTTTTACTAACATCAACAACAAAACTCATGTGCCGATTACAGCACCCCTTGTTGCTACGAGGGCGTCCGTAAAGTGGTGGGAGCGAGTGGATAGTTCCCTCGAGCACTTGCTCTACAATACCTATAGAAAAGGGATAAAGCATCAACATCGCGCCGCCAGAATATAAAGGGTCAAGTGAACTAGAAATTACAGGACAGTTTATAAGTCCTTTTGGCCTTTGACTCGAACCCATCCAAAAGCCGGATGAAGCCAGAGCCCCCGCCCCCCCCCAGATATGAGAGCAGTACTCCCATACAAGGACTGATGAACCCTGTATAGTGGGAGTAACTGAGAAGAGGAAAAAAGTCTCGCACTCTAAACAGAACTCCCAGTTTCTTTGATTACGCCCTAGCAACCACTGTGACTTGAGTTTCAAAACATTTTTTTGTTTATGTTAAGGCCAAGGATGTTTAATTTGAAGGAAGAGACGAGAGAACCGTCGAAAGAGATAGAAAATTTAAGTGTGGCTTAGAGAGAGAGATTTGTAGAAGTTTGGGTTTTTAAAGAATTAAAATTCACAAGGCTTGAGACGACCAACTCACAAATCTCTCTCTCTAAGACACTTAAATTTTCTATCTCTTTCGACGGTTCTCTCGTCTTCTCCTGTTGACAATATAACACTCCTTGGCCTTAACATAAACCAAAAAAATGTTTGAAAACCTCAATCACAGTGGTGCTAGGGCTAATCAAAGAAACTGGAGTTCATTGTTAGAGTCGCGAGACTTTTTTTCCTCTTGTCAGTTACTCCAGCTATACAAGGTCTCTCGTCCTTGTATGAGTACTGCTCTTCATATCTGGGGGGGCGGGGGCTCTGGTTCATCCGGCTTTTGGATAGAGTCGAGTTAAAGGCCAAAAGACTTATAAACTGTCCTGTACTTCTAGTTCCACTTGACCTTTATATTTGCGGCGCGATGTTGAATGCTTTATCCCTTTTCTATAGGTTCTGTAGCGGCAAGGTGCTCGAGGGAACTTTTGCACTCGCGTACCACCACCTTTACACGCAATAGTAGTTTAAGCTTTTCCATATCTTAAGCTTTTGATTGTTTGATGTTATTAAAGTTAGGTCACTTATTTTCCGCTGCGTGCTTCTTTCTTTCCTGCCATCTCTGTTCTGTGGAAATCTCTTCCATCATCTGTGTTTTCTACTCAATTTAAATTTCCCTCACTTAAAAGGCCTGCGTCTGTGCTCATCTGCGTTATTTGCGTTAGATGGAATTTTTGAGGGGTTCAACACCCACTCCTTGAATAGTGCTCTGAGGAAAAAAACAACTTGTAAAAAAATAAATAAAAAAAGGTTCTAATAAGAATTCCTTAAGCTAGCTGAAAACCCCACAAGAAGGCACCTCCGACAGTGAACCACTCTAGAATGCATTAAAATAGCATAACGAGAGCTTCCAGGGTTGGACAAAAAAAAAAAAAAAAAAAAAAGAGACAAAATGAAGGGCGTCTTATCTGCCAACCCCTGCAACACACTGATAGTTGACGATGGTGCTTTTCAGCCATTAAACCCTACTGAAGATGAGGATTTGGATATGTTAGACTTGATAAGTTCATGGCAAAAATTGCATTGACATCTCATTCACCTTAAAAGGAATCACACCAGGGAAACCTCATCGTAAAAACTGAAGAGACAGTCATCAAGAGGCAAAGATATTCAAAATTGCAGTCTGTGAAAGAGGAGATGAGGCCTCTACAAAACATTATGAGATGCTGCCTACACGAAGAGAATCCTTTCATGCGTGGCATGAAAATGGGCCAAGTTTTTCATTATTATCAGTGCTTGCAGCAAATAATTATCAGCACTTCCTTCATCAGTCGAGAGAGAGCGTATTTATAGCGTAGGTTAGGTAGGGAATGTAAACAAACCCAAAAAGAACAGTCTCTCGCCAGATACTAGTGAAAGCTTAATGTTTTTGCATCACAATTTGTGAATTTTTGAATTTTGGGAGTATTGAAGATATCTATCTTAAGGGAGCATAGTTTGATTATGTGTGATGTGTGAGTAAAGCGTTTTTTCTATTTTTATCTCTCTTGCTGATTTATAATTGTAGTCCCTTCAGTTGATTATTTTTATTCTTTATATGTAGCTATGTTAAAGAATCTTCTTGTAATTTGTAATCATGTTAAAACATAAAGCTAGTAGCTAAACTTTGTTAAAACTTACTTGAAAATGGAAATGGAATATTTTTAAATAAACACAAACATTAAAAAGTTATTAATATTATATTTGCAATTGATTATTCCTTAAACGGTACTATTTTAATTTATAAAATAAAATAAACCTTCGGAGCACAACCAAATATGAAATAAAAATGACTAAGTATTGTTTGTACAGGGATTGCAATCTTGAGTTGCCTAGCAGTGCACAAATGTTTTATCTTAACTGTGTATTTATTATAATAATTAAAGTATCGGTATCGGTATCGTATCGGCACCTAAAAAACAAATGAGTATCGGTACTCGGCTCTTTTCTCAGGATATCAGGTACATCCCTAGTAAGATTAATTACCCTTTTTCATGACCTTATACTTGCCTAAATTGAATCTATGAATTCAAATAGCAAGAATAATGTAGAGATATCTTATATATATATCAATATACTTCAATATACTATATATATATATATATATATATAGATATAATATATTATATATATATATAGTATAATAATATATATACTATATATTTATATATATATATATATATATATATATATACTATATTGTTGGGTCTTAAAAGTATTAAAATGGATTTGAATTCATTACTTTGGTATAAAAAAAATTTATATGGAAATTAAGGTAAAAAAGTCATGAGAATTCTTAATTAAAATTAAAAGGAAAAATTAAAGAAATGAAAAAGTGCAAGAAAAGAAAATTAAACAAATAAAGTTTTATTTTTTTTAAAGGGTTATTTCTCATACTTTGATGACCCAAACTGCCAAAGTGAAGATGAAAATGGAGGAGAACCGAGGCGAACAACTCAAAAAATTTTGAAGTTTTTATTTCTTTTAAATAAGAAGAACTCCAAAATTTTGAATTTTTATATTTTTTTAAATAACAAAAATTGAAAATAAGTTGTTCAAAACCTTTTTAAAATCTTCAAAAAAATTTACAGTCCCTATGACATGTTAACTAATTAAACATAAAATAAACAAATAGTGTAAATAATAATTATATTAATGTATAATAATATAATAATAATAATAATAATAATAATAATAATAATAATAATAATAATAATAATAATAATAATAAAATCTTAAAATATTTGATATATATATATAAATATAATCTTTCTGATAAAAACAATTATCTTGTTCTATTGGGTCCAATTCCTCCTCCTTTATTTCAATTTCTTGTTTGATGTCCATTTTAATATTATTTTAATAGAAATATATTTCAAATAATTTTAAATCTGTAAAACAAAAATAAAAGATTTCTTCATGACCCAAATTCTTTTCAAACTAAAGCCAGTTTTAAATTTTCATTGTGCTTATAAAAACGGTAAGAAATGGCAACACAGTTTTAGCACTAATTTTGTGTAAAATGGAACACGACGGATTACTCAGTTTACTTTAGGATAATAGTTGATTTTCAGTCAGTAAATCGATAACACAATTAAATTATTTTTGAAAATCAATTTTTAAAAAAAAAATTCAATGGGGTTTTCCGATCATTAACTTAATTGTGTTATGAAATG